>JAVJIF010026522.1:0-77042 GCA_038442645.1 Agave tequilana
CTGCCGGTCGACCGGCCCGGTCGACCGCCAACGGTCGAATTTCTGACCGTTGGAGCCACGGTCGACCGGTGCGGTCGACTGAACTTTCCAGAGAGCACTGCTCTCTGGAGCGGTCGACCGGCACGGTCGACCGTCTACCAGTACACACAGGCGTGCACGTTTGTGCACGTCGGTCGACCGACCCGGTCGACCGACTTCAGGGTTAGTCGACTTATAAGCTAGTATAAGTCGACTAGCTGAAGCCTGAAACAATTTTTCTGGGATAAAAAGTTTGTCTTTTGGCTCATATAAATCCCATAAAATACTTTAAAATCTACAAAAATAGTTTTAACCAATATACTTGATAAACCACATGCTTGCACAAAATCAAGGCATGTTATAAAAGATTGGACTATTTTTGTAACTTGGAAATATTTGGCTCAAGATAAAAAATGTTTTTTCCAAAACAATATTTTCCAAAACATATTTTTTCCAAGACATATTTTTCCAAATCTTCATCAAATATAAAAACAAGATATACTTTTAAGGCATAGTGTGTATGGATATCATCCACTACACAATCATAATGAAATATCTATGTTTTTGTCATAAAGCTCTAAACTTGGTTTTGGATAAAGATATGAGTATATGAAAATACCAAATCCAAATAGTATTTTGTCACAAAGAAAAATCTTTTCTAACTACAAAATCTTTTATGAAAACAATTCTAAATCAAGAGTGTGTGTGCATGGTATACTTGAGCAATCCACTAACTATCTATCATTTACATTTTTAACTAAAACAAAACAAAATCTTATACCTAGACACAAGTCTTCATCTTCTTGAAGTCTTCACTTGAAGGCTTCTCATCTTCTTGACTTGGTCCAAGCTTGATCCAAAAGCTCCTTGGATCACACCGTGCGAGCTCCAAATCTTTATATTTTGTCCTTTGTTGAGCTATGCACCTACTAAGATCTTGATAATGAATCTGTCACTAATTAAACACAAGATCATTAGTAAATATAACTCATGAGTTGATCATCATCAAACTAGAGTGATGGTTTTGGCCAACAATCTCCCCCTTTTTGATGATGACAAAACTCATGGAGTTATTTATGCATGGATTAAAGTAAAGCTTCAAGGAAGCTCCCCCTTAACTCATGCATACCAAATAAATAATAATATATGACAATGAAGCTCATAAATATGTATGCAAATGATGGAGATGAAACAAAATAAATCTTTTTCTCTCCTTTGCAAAACAAAACATATATGCATAAATAACAAGGAACAAATACTACTCCCCCTTAAGCAATGAAAACATGCATATATACTCAATACTTCTCCCCCTTTTTGTCAATCATCAACCAAGGGTTCAAAGTAAAATCAAATCAAACAAATTTTTCTCCCCTTTTTGTCAAAAACAAAAGATCAAGAAGGGGTGAAACAAAATCAATAAAGGTTTATATGCGATATACATTCATGAAGAGGAAGACGCTAAGTTAGCTTCCCTACACATATGCATTACATGAAAAGGGATGACAAGCCCTAACTCACATAACACATATTATGTAATGCATAAGAGGAGATGTGAAGCTCCCTTACACACGTATATCATATAAAGAAGAGTTGTCAAGCTCCTCATTTATAATATACTCAACATGAATCTATATGTAAGAGAGATGTTAAGCTCTCTTTGCATATAGGAAATACAAATCAACATGTTTTTTTTTTTTTAATTTTTCTTTTAAAAATTTTTGAACTTACTTAATAAAACACATTTTGAGATATCAATCAACATATTTTTCTTTATTTATTTTGATATCAATAGTAAACATATGAAAAAAAATTTTATTTTTCATTATAAACTTTGTGCTTTTTAAAATGTGAGCCAATTGTGAGTTAAGCTCATGAAATCATATATATGTATGAGAAATGAGTATACCAAGTGAAATTGAAACATACATATATATAGAAACAAAATATGAGTATATACAAAATACGTTCATATTGATACAATTGAAACGATTCAATGATACCAATTGACATAACATAAAATCAAGTGTATATCTCATAACCTACCACCCTTCATATGCACAAGGTAAAAGATTTTCAATGAAGCATACAAGGCATAAACGCCCATCCATCCTCCCATTGATGGTAGGGGTTTTCAAAAGATAGATTTGAAAATAAGCTTAGTTTGAAAAACTCTACCAAATGAAGAATTTGCACTAAAGAATATTTTTTCATGAAACACAAGTAAATCACATGGACTAAAAAACTCTAAATATCCATGAAGTCCAAAAATTTTCAAAAGAGGTGAGTGCACTAGTGTTATATGGAACATGGTATCATGAAAATGTCATAAAGCTCAATATTCCTTTAAATAAGAAAACATGAAAATCATCAAAAAAAAAAATTTTTTTTTGTTAAAAAAAAATATTTCAAGATATATGTATGTTTTGACAACACAATAAGTATACATACATATCTCTTAAACACAATTGAGTCCATATAAATAGATTTGCATTAAAGGCAAATGACTCAAGAGGTATACATGTATATCTTAAAGTTTGGCAAAATACACATATACATGAAATAAAAAACACATGATCATGAATCAAATCCAAAAGAGAATACAATTTTAAAAATGTATGTATCATCAAAACCAGCAATACAAGCACATTTCATGGGTTCAAATAGCGTTCAAGCACAAATATAAATAGATTTATTTGTGCCCACGACATGTACAAGTATAAATCTTAGTGTTGATAAAACTAACATATAAACTAATATTCAAATCATGAAGTATCAAATCTTGAGAAAAATAGAATCATGTGGATAATCTCAAAAATTATTTGAAGAATAAATATAGTATATAAATTGTTTTTGAAAAAACTAGTTAAAGATCCTTCAAATATATCAAAATCTTATGTTTTTTCATAAACATAACTAGATACATAAAAATTTAAGCACTCATGGTCTATAAAGCTCAAAAATGATTTTAACAAAAGTGTGAGTGTTAAACGATCATGTAAATAGCATTTTTATGAAATAGTCAATGAAGCTCAAGGAGATCAAAAGTCACATTTTTAACAAAAATACGAAAATCATTTTTAATCAAAACACTAGTCTTCATGGTATATGTATGATTAATCCAATCCTAACAATACACATACATATCCCAAATATAAAAGAGTCTATTAATAATGTTTGCATGAAGGCAAGAGACTCACGGGTATACATGTATATTTATTAGATTTGAATTAATAATACATATACATGAAGTAAAGCATAAAAAATAGGCAAAGCATGTATAAATGAGAATCATCAAAACTAGACTATACATATGCATATAGTGATACAAATGAGCATGAAGTTCAATTATTATGAGTCAATTGTAGTTCACTATTTGTACATGTATAAATGCAAGTTTTGATAAAGTCTACATCTAAACATGTAAATACCACATGAAGCACACAAAAATTATAAAAATGAACATGCTATGAATATTATGAATGTAAAGAGCATGTACATAAAAAGTAGGAGTTTAGAAATTGTTACCAAATCCAAAGCTCCTAATGTGGTGGCCTTTCCACCAAAATTCCTTGATAGCGATGCATCCAAGTGTATGTCCATCAAGTCCATTGCATCCACTACCAAGCACCAATCCTCTCACGTTTTTGTGAGAGCCCTCACCTACATCAAAAGCAAAAGGTGGGGTTTTGGTACCCATATTTTCTTGTTGGGTCCACGGGGGTTAGCTTTGTGTTGAGGAACCCAAAATCTTTTATTTTTAACAAAAATATAATGATCTAATCTATCATAACATATTTTTGCTAAATGGCCTTTGCGGCCACAATGTGTACATATGTACACCTTAGAATGCTTATGTGAGTGTGTATGATCATGGTGTGCAACATAACATGATGATGTGCATGAATGGATGGAGTTTGTTTCTTTGAAAACAAAGACTCCAATTTAGTATGATTGAATGCACATGTGCTCAAATTAGAGCTCAAACTATCTATTTTATTTTTCAAATCTTTAATCTCATTAGTGGTGGCATGAAAAGCATGATGAGATAAAGAATCATTTTTCTTTTTCTTTTTAGAAACAATTCTTTTTCCTTTTCAACAAATTTTCTTTTCAAAGTAATGTTTTCTTGAAAAACAACTTCCTTTTGTTTTTCCACCAAAATCAATTTTATTTTTCAAGTATTGTTTCCTTCACATAAATCATTCAATTTTGAAAATAGGAAACATTTTTCATTTTTCAAATCTTTATTTTCTTTTTCTAAGCATGCCATTTTATTTTCTAATGAATCTTTTTCATTAAGCATGGCATCAAAATTCTTTTTCAAATTATTGTTATCTTTTTCTAAACATGCAATGTTAGATCTAAATGAATCTTGTTCTATATGCATGCAAGCAATGTTCTTTTTCAAATTATTATTCTTCTTTTTAAGCATGTCATATTTTTCAAGCACAAGATGACAAAAGGTAGTAAGCTCATCATATGACATGTCCTCATCATCGGATTCGGAGTTTACCTCAGGGGGTTATCCTCTTGGACCATGTAGCACTTGTTGGAGGTGTCGCTTCCAACATCCGAGTCACTCCCCGCATAGTATAGATCTTTTTCGCCGAGGAGATGATGATGTTCCATACTACAAAAGCCGATTCAATATTAGAAACCCTAGATAAATAATCATCATTTAGGGTTGACTTGTAGCATGAAGGGCTTTTGCATTAGCCTCAAAATTCTTACCATCTAAAGAATATGCATTATTAGTAGTGGCAAGATATACATGAATGCCTAAGGCCTTGAGGTACAATGACATCTTAACCTTCCAAATTTGGATGTTAAGGATGTCAAAGGTGGGTGGTGACATGAAGTCCATGGTGTGTGTACAAAATCTTGTGATTAGCCTAAAATGAGGATCTTTAACTCTAGATTGTTAGACCCAAATCAGAGTACCAAGCTCTGATACAATTGTAAATCACCTAGAGGGGGGGTGAATAGGTGATGGCTAATCTAATGGTCACTTAATGCAAATTATGCAAATGATGCGGAAGCTAAAAGCAATTATGTCCAAATAAGAACTTTTTCACTATACACTTATGTATAACACAAGAGTGTTGCCGAATTTCCCGTGAAGGGCTCTGGACAAACCCTCTAAATTCCCCTTGAATGGGTTGAGGTGCCGCGTTGGCTCTCTTGGTTGAATACAAGTGTTAGCAACAATCCCACGCAAGTATATCAATATGAGCACAAGGAATATATCAAGCATATAAAGATAGACAATAATTGAATGCAAGATATAAAAGAGACAAAGAGAGAGAGAGTAAGCAATCGCAAACACAAGGTATGTTTCGAGGTTCGAGCACACTTGCTCTACATCCCCGCCTTCGACACACGAAGGATTTCCACTATGCAAGATTCCAATGGATCTCTCCTCGGTGCCGCAACACCTACAAGCCCTCGGACTCCCTAGTCCCGTACACACCGTAAGCCCACCAGCTCGCCGAGGCCGCACCTCGTACAACAAGTCCGCACCCGAACTCGAAACAACGACGAGCACACTTGCCCGTCTCCTCAAAGAACAAAGAAAAGATCTTTGGTGATCACAACACTTTGATCACCTAAAGAACTCTCACTACAACACTCCTATAGGATGTATAATCAATGGATAGCTCAAGTGTGGTGTGAGAAAAACAAGGATGAAAGCTATGGTGAAAAACTCAAGAATTCTCTTTTAACACTCTTTATAAAATCTTCCCTTTAGATAGGAAATATTTGCTCACTATTTTGTGGAGAAAACTCTTCTGAAAGTATGGAAAAACTGGCTCTAAAGGTCTCCAAATCTTGTGGCAAAACAATGACCAAACCCCCAATTTATAGGCCAGAAAATATAGCCGTTGGGGTCTGTCAGAGCTGCGTCGACCGGCCCGTCGACCGTCAACGGTCGGATTTCTGACCGTTGGAGCCACGGTCGACCGGTGCGGTCGACCGAACTTTCCAGAGAGCACTGCTCTCTGGAGCGGTCGACCGGCACGGTCGACCGTCTACCAGTACACACAGGCGTGCACGTTTGTGCACGTCGGTCGACCGACCCGGTCGACCGACTTCAGGTTAGTCGACTTATAAGCTAGTATAAGTCGACTAGCTGAAGCCTGAAACAATTTTTCTGGGATAAAAAGTTTGTCTTTTTGGCTCATATAAAATCCCATAAAATACTTTAAATCTACAAAAATAGTTTTTAACCAATATACTTGATGAACAAACATGCTTGCACAAAATCAAGGCATGTTATAAAAGATTGGACTATTTTTGTAACTTGGAAATATTTGGCTCAAGATAAAAATGTTTTTCCAAAATAATATTTTCCAAACATATTTTTCCAAGACATATTTTTCCAAATCTTCATCAAATACAAAAATAAGATATACTTTTAAGGCACAGTGTGTATGGATATCATCCACTACACAATCATAATGAAATATCTATGTTTTTGTCATAAAGCTCTAAACTTGGTTTTGGATAAAAGATATGAGTATGAAAATACCAAAATCCAAATAGTATTTTGTCACAAAGAAAAATCTTTTCTAACTACAAAATCTTTTATGAAAACAATTCTAAATCAAGAGTGTGTGTGCATGGTATACTTGAGCATCCACCAACTATCAATCCTTTACATTTTTAACTAAAACAAAAACAAAATCTTATACCTAGACACAAGTCTTCATCTTCTTGAAGTCTTCACTTGAAGGCTTCTCATCTTCTTGACTTGGTCTGTAACGCCCCGATCCCAATGATACGGGAACGTCACTGCAACGCATATACGTAGGTCAGATGGTGCCCCCACGTATATACGCTAAGCATAAGTACAACAAGTATCAGAGTACAACACACACAGCGTGGTATAATCATATGCCAACTTACAAAAGATAAATACAAAGCTATACAAGTTATGATAAGCAAAATCACTTTACAAGTGTCCTTTATCACAACCCAAGTCCAAAAAGAACGATATACAATCAAAAATACAAAAGTGCTCACGTAAGGATGGAGATCCGTGAACCAAAAGAAGTGTCGGGCAGGTAGTAGATCTAGAGCTGGTCAACCTGCTCTCCTAGGTAAGCCAAGTCCTCTGTGGAAGGCTCCACTTCGTTCCAAGCCTCAGAATCTGAATATGCAAATCCAAAGGGTCAAGACATATACAACAAATAAAAGATAGTCAAGTGACATAAGGATCATGAATAAAGGTAATGAAGTTACAATAAATAGCAATGAATAACAAGCGATGTAAACTCAATAAGGTAAGATCATATGCAGCAAATTTACAATTAACGTCTTATTATTATTACTTGTCTTACTGTGATATCTAGCTATGTGACCCAGCGTCCCAGAGCACATAGATCCATATCCTAGTGAAACAAGGTTGTTATTGGAAACAGCGGTTATATCGACGAACTATGTTTACAGTGGGTCCCGTGCATACCGGGACCACGGCCCAGGATTGTTCCGTTGCTTGAAGACGGAACCTGCCGCTAGGCTAACAGGAGGGTCTTATGTATGCCCTTGTCATGACAGTAAACAGGAAAGGGAGGAAGCACTCCCCTCGGTCCCCTGGAGTACCGCAGGTAAGACCGGAAAATATAGTGCACAACCTAATACCACTGTAAACACGAACACATATCGATATCCGCATATTTCCCCCGACCCATATGTAAGTTGGTGCTTTTTATGTAAAAGTCAAGTGTATCATGCTTAGTTTTAAGAGATGGCATGATAAGTGGTGATATTACTGTTTAACATGTCATGAAACGAGTATATGCAATAATAAGTCATGAGGTAACAAGAGATACATCCATTCAGTAATAAGTCATGTTGTGCCAGTATTGAAGCATGAATAAGCAAGGTATAATACATATGTAACAAGTATAAGAACCAAATTCAGAACAGAAATTAACTATGACACACAGTCAGGATTAGTCGACTAGGGGTAAGGGTTAGTCGACTAATACTGGGATACAGAGAGTTAGAATTCTGTTTCAGGGAAAGTTAGTTCGACTAGGGTAGGAAGGTTAGTCGACTAATAGGGAGTTCTAGTCGACTAATGGACACTTAAGTCGACTAGGTCTGCTGATACAGAAAGTTGGGTTTCTGGTCCAGGAAGGATTAGTCGACTAGGTAAATTTAGGAGTCGACTAATATGGGTTTCCAGAGAGTTTGTTAGTCGACTAATATTTGGGGCAAGTCGACTAATACTGGGTTTTTCCAGAAAACTAAGTTTCAGCTAAGTGTTCTAGTCGACTAGTTCCTATGATGAGTCGACTAATACTGTGAAGAACAGTGAGCAGATCAGAATTTCTGGAAGTGTGTTTGATGGTTCAATTCGTGGTTTTTTGGTGACCTAGGTGTACAAGAAGTGTAGATATAAGTATTCTAGGGCTAATACAAGTCTTGGTGAGTGAAATACTCACTTGGGATAGGTTCAATTGTGACTTGATTCAAGGATGAGGATGATGGCTTCACTCCACACTTGTTGTTGAAGCTTGAGGTGAAGAAGTGCTCTTGGAGTTGCCTTGGGCTGGAGGGAAAGGTCTTGAAGTGATCTTGGAGCTAGGGTTCAGTTGTGGAAGAGGAGATTATGGAGCTTCTCTTCTCTTGTTGAAGTGAAAGAGAGAAAAAGAGTGATTTGCAAATGAATAGGAATTTATAGTTTGGGATTTTTGTAAAGGGGTTGGAAATGGATAGAAGTGAGGGGTTTTCTTGCAAAAGGAGGGGTGAGGTGAGTGTCCTCTCTTTGGCCACTTGGCCGGCTGTGGGAGGGAGAGAGTGAGTGGGGTTAGGTGAAGTGTGAGTGGAAATGAGGTGGAAATGAAGTGGAAAAGGAATTTGCAAATTTTGGAAAAATGCCCGAAATTCAAGTATTTTGGAATGGTCTGAAAATTTTACCAAAAATCAAGAATAATATTTGAAGACCAATGGTGAAATTCGTTTGAAGAAATACTGTATAGATTTTTAATTAAAAATCCCGGAATCAGTTATTTACCGACTCCGAAAGAATTTTCATAAATTCATAAAATTCTCAGAAAAAGAGTATAAGTAGGAATATGATTCAAGCAATAATGTCTAAAGGACTTTCTAGAAATTCTTAACAGTTTGGAAGATAAAAATTCGGAAATCGGTCAGCGACACTGGCCGACACCGGTCTTGAAGAAATTCATTTTAATTCCAGAAAATTCCAGAAAATCACATAAAATCTAAAATATTGGAAAATGATATTTGAAATTAAAATCGGTCAAATACGGAAGGTACATCGGAAAATACGGTCAAAGGACTGAATACGTAACTAGGCACGTATTCCGGGAGGGGGTATTACAATCTACCCACCTTACAAAAATTTCGTCCTCGAAATTTCATAAGGTGAAAGATAACAGGAAAAGCAACAGATAGATATGGATACAAGGAAAGATAACGGTAAAGAAGGGTAGAAGAAAAGAGTCTTACCCAATCAAGATGTGAAAAGTTGAGGATAACGCTCCCGGATAACGTCCTCTCGTTCCCAAGTGGCCTCTCCTGGCGCATGCCTGTTCCAAGACACCAATACCAATGGAATAGCTCTGTTCTTCTGTGTCTTGACACTCCTATCCAGAATGGCCAACGGCTGTTCTTGGTATGATAAATCCGGTTGTAGCTCCAGCTCGGAATGATCCAGAATATGGCTGTCATCCCTGACATACTTCCTCAACTGAGACACGTGGAAGACATTATGCACCCCGTCCAAAGATGGCGGTAATGCCAATCTATAGGACACATCTCCCACACGATCCAGGATCTCGAATGGGCCAATATATCTCGGACTCAGCTTCCCACGTGTACCGAACCGGATCACTCCTCTGGTGGTGATATCTTCAAGAACACATGATCACCGGTCTGAAACTCCAATGGCCTCCTCCGAGTGTCTGCCCAACTCTTCTGCCTACTCTGAGCAGCCCTGAGATGATTTCTGATAACCCTGACTTTCTCTGTAGTCTGCATCAGAATCTCTGGTCCCAAAAGACTCCTCTCACCGACTTCATCCCAACAAATCGGTGATCGGCACTTCCTACCATACAATGCCTCAAAGGGTGCCATCTTAATACTTGCCTGGTAGCTGTTGTTATATGAAAACTCAGCCAAGTGAAGATGGTCTTCCCAAGATCCCCCAAAGTCAATCATGCAAGCCCTCAACATATCTTCAAGGATCTGGATAGACCTCTCAGATTGTCCGTCTGTCTGAGGATGATAAGAAGTACTGAATTTCAGACGAGTTCCCAGACTTGCTTGGAGACTCTCCCAGAAATGAGATCTGAATCTGGTGTCTCTATCTGACACAATACTAACTGGAACTCCATGCAGACGAACCACCTCCTTCATATACTTATCTGCCAGAACCTCTGTCGACTGGCCTACCCTGAATGGTATGAAGTGAGCTGACTTGGTGAGGCGATCAACTATAACCCACACCATTATTACCCCTGGGACTCCGAGGTAATGCCGTCACAAAATCCATGGTGATATGCTCCCACTTCCATTCGGGTATCGGCAAAGGTTGAAGAAGTCCAGCTGGTCTCTGATGCTCGATCTTTATCTGCTGGCAAACCAAGCACTTGGCAACAAACTGGGCTATCTCCTCTCTCTTCATAGCATTCCACCAAAGTGCTTCTTCAGGTCCTGGTACATCTTGTTTCCCCCAGGGTGTATAGAATAAGCTGAACTGTGTGCTTCCTCCAAAATCTTCTGTCTGACTTCTCCTCGGGGAACACAAAGTCTATGTCCAAAATACAATGCACCATCTGGGTGAATGCAGATATCCGACCTCAATCCAGCCTCCACCTGAGCTCTGAATGTCTGCAATCTGGGGTCCTCCTTCTGAGCTTCCTTGATCTCCTCTATCAATGATGACTGGATCTGTAAAGCCATGAACTGCCCGGCCTTATCACCTCCTTGCACTAACATCAAATCCAATCTGATGAATTCCTGAATCAACTCCCTCTGCTGCGTGAGGTGGACTAGCACTCTGTTCTCTGGCATCCTGCTCAGTGCATCAGGAACGGTATTGACTTTGCCTGGATGATACTGCAAGTCAATATCATAGTCCGCCATAAGCTCCAACCACCTCCTCTGCCTCATATTCAACTCCTTCTGTGAGAAAATATACTTGAGGCTCTTGTGATCTGTATATATCAACACTTTGTCTCCCAGAAGGTAGTGTCTCCAGATCTTCAAAGCAAATATCACAGCTGCCAACTCCAAGTCATGTGTTGGGTAATTCCTCTCATGAGGCTTCAACTGCCTAGATGCATATGCTATAACATGATCATGTTGCATAAGCACACACCCCAGGCCTTTACCTGATGCATCACAGAAAATGACCATCCCTCCTCTTCCTGAAGGAGTCCTCAAGATTGGAGCTGTGATAAGCCTCTGCTTCAACTGCTCAAATGTTGCATCACAATCTTCTGCCCATATGTATCTCTCCCCTTTCCGGTGAGCTTGGTCAACGGAGCTGCAATCCTAGAGAAATCCTGGACAAAGCGCCTGTAATATCCGGCTAGCCCAAGAAAACTCTTAATCTCAGCCACCGTCTCCGAATAGGCCAATCCTTCACTGTCTGGACTTTACTAGGATCAACTGAAATTCCTTCTGCTGAAACTATGTGTCCAAGGAAGGCTATGCTGTCCAACCAGAACTCACACTTGCTCCTCTTGGCATGAAGCTGTTCCTGCTGGAGGGTCTGCAACACAATCCTCAAGTGTTCTGCATGCTCCTTGTTGTTCCTTGAATAGATCAAGATGTCATCATGAAACAACAACGAACTGATCCAAGTAGGGCGAGAACACTCGGTTCATCAAATCCATGAAAACCGCAGGGGCATTGGTGACTCTGAAAGGCATAACTAGAAATTCATAGTGGCCATAACGGGTCCTGAATGCCGTCTTCGGAACATCCTCCTTCCTCACCCTCAGCTGATGGTAACCCGATTGCAATCTAACTTAGAAAATACGCGGGCTCCATGAAGCTGATCAACAAGTCATCAATCCGGGGCAAGGGATACTTGTTCTTGATGGTGACCTTGTTCAACTCCCTATAATCAATACAAAGCCTCTTACCACCATCCTTCTTATTCGCCAAGAGCACTGGAGCTCCCCATGGTGAAGTGCTTGGCCGAATCAACCCCTTGTCTGAAAACTCCTGCAGTTGCCTCTTCAAGATCTCCAACTCCGTCGGTGCCATCCTGTATGGAGCCTTAGATATAGGAGCTGTCCCTGGAATTGTATCAATGGAGAACTCCACTATCCTCTCCGGTGGAAGTCCTGAAATCTCAGCAAAGACTTCTGGAAATTCATCCCACACTGGCACTCCCTTCTGAACCTCCGAAGTGGTCATCTGAATCTCCTTCTTAGCAGGCTTCACCTCTCCACTAAACTGGAACTCCGGCTGATGCGGGATTCTGAAATTGATCTTCCTCCCTCTACAGTCGATCACTGCATAGTACTGACTGAGCCAAGTCATGCCTAAGATTATGTCGTACCCTTTGGTGTCTAGTACGAGCATATCTATGGCCAAGGTCTTCCCACAAAGTTCCACTGGACAGTCAGCACAAACTCTAGAAGATATAACTACCCCATTCCCGGTACTTATCTCCCACTTGTGGTCTAAAGCCTTAACAGGTATGGAATGAACAGCCACAAAATGGTCGGAGATATAACAGTGGGATGCACCCGAATCGAAGAGAGCGAGAACAGGTATAGAATGAACTCTGATGTTACCTGTAATCACCTCCTCTGAAGCCTCAGCCTCCTCTGCTGTCAGGTTTGTAGGCCTGACCTCTGCCACGCCTGCTGCTGTCCGGGCTCCTCTCTGCACTGGGCGAGCAACATGCGGTGGAGGAAGGGGAAGAGCTCTCCTCATCACTGGTCCCTGGTGCCTCTGCCCAACTGGCCCTGGTAGTGCCCTCTGTCCATTCTGCCCTTGAGGTGCCGGCAAGGTTTGATTAGCAAACCCCATTCTCCTGTGAGGACAGGTCTCTACGGCATGGTCTCGTGCTCCACACACCAAACACAATTCATTTGCCCTCCGGCAATCCTGCTGAGAGTGTCCTGGTTTCTGGCAAAAGTTGCAGATAAGACCTGATCGAGCCATCTGGTAAGGAACTGCTCTGAATGGTTGCCTGGCCTGAACCTTCGCTGCTCTGGATGGTCCTCCTCTACCCACCGGTACAAACGGCCTCTTCATGGCCTGGTCCTTCCTCTGATCTCCTTGCTTCTTCTCAAACCCACGCTCCACCTCTCGAGCGCTGGTGAGAACTTCTGCATAGGTCTTCAGATGATGGGGCATTAGGAACATCTGAATGTCCATTTGCAGACCTTGCTGGAACCGGCTTGCCCTCTTCTCCTCATCTGCTATCATGTATGGGGCGAAGCGACTCAACCTGAGAAATTCTGCAGCATACTCATCTACGGATCTATCCCCCTGTTGAAGCTTGATGAACTGCTCCTCCATGTCCTTCTGAGCAGTGGCGGGAAAGAACCTGCTATAAAAGCTCTTGGAGAATGTATCCCAAGAGATAGGCTTCTTCAAGCGAGCCTCCTCTGCAAGCCACCAAGTCCTGGCTATGTCCTTCAGCTGGATCTTCGCAACCTCCACTTGGTTCTCCTTAGGCACCCTGGCGGCGTTCAGCAGATCGGTGGTGTCTGTTAACCACTGTTCAGCCTCCAATGGCCTCTCGACTCCCGTGAATACGGCCGGCTGTAGCCGTCGGAAGTCTGAGATGTTCCTCGGCTTCTGCTCCTTCGGAGCTGCCAACTCCTGCCTGAGGAGCTCAGTCTGCTGCTGCTGATTCTCCATCTGCTGTTGCTGGTTTCCCAGCATAGTCTGAATGATCCTCAGGATATCAGCACCCTCTCCTCCTATGGGTCCATTCGGTACTTGCCCGACATTGTTGCGACCCGAACGTCTCTCCATACCGAAAGGGATAAGATCTGGAATTGGAAACAAAGGGAAGGAGTTTAGGATACGAGGATCGAATCAAGGACGAAGTCAAGAAGGACTATATAACTTTGTACATTGTAGTTGGCATTAGCAAATCACTAGAATTTGCCACTTGGTTGTACTTTTAGGTTTGAGAGCCTAGGCTCTGATACCAACCTGTAACGCCCCGATCCCAATGATACGGGAACGTCACTGCAACGCATATACGTAGGTCAGATGGTGCCCCCACGTATATACGCTAAGCATAAGTACAACAAGTATCAGAGTACAACACACACAGCGTGGTATAATCATATGCCAACTTACAAAAGATAAATACAAAGCTATACAAGTTATGATAAGCAAAATCACTTTACAAGTGTCCTTTATCACAACCCAAGTCCAAAAAGAACGATATACAATCAAAAATACAAAAGTGCTCACGTAAGGATGGAGATCCGTGAACCAAAAAGAAGTGTCGGGCAGGGTAGATCTAGAGCTGGTCAACCTGCTCTCCTAGGTAAGCCAAGTCCTCTGTGGAAGGCTCCACTTCGTTCCAAGCCTCAGAATCTGAATATGCAAATCCAAAGGGTCAAGACATAATACAACAAATAAAAGATAGTCAAGTGACATAAGGATCATGAATAAAGGTAATGAAGTTACAATAAATAGCAATGAATAACAAGCGATGTAAACTCAATAAGGTAAGATCATATGCAGCAAATTTACAATTAACGTCTTATTATTATTACTTGTCTTACTGTGATATCTAGCTATGTGACCCAGCGTCCCAGAGCACATAGATCCATATCCTAGTGAAACAAGGTTGTTATTGGAAACAGCGGTTATATCGACGAACTATGTTTACAGTGGGTCCCGTGCATACCCGGGACCACGGCCCAGGATTGTTCCGTTGCTTGAAGACGGAACCTGCCGCTAGGCTAACAGGAGGGTCTTATGTATGCCCTTGTCATGACAGTAAACAGGAAAGGGAGGAAGCACTCCCCTCGGTCCCCTGGAGTACCGCAGGTAAGACCGGAAAATATAGTGCACAACCTAATACCACTGTAAACACGAACACATATCGATATCCGCATATTTCCCCCGACCCATATGTAAGTTGGTGCTTTTTATGTAAAAGTCAAGTGTATCATGCTTAGTTTTAAGAGATGGCATGATAAGTGGTGATATTACTGTTTAACATGTCATGAAACGAGTATATGCAATAATAAGTCATGAGGTAACAAGAGATACATCCATTCAGTAATAAGTCATGTTGTGCCAGTATTGAAGCATGAATAAGCAAGGTATAATACATATGTAACAAGTATAAGAACCAAATTCAGAACAGAAATTAACTATGACACACAGTCAGGATTAGTCGACTAGGGGTAAGGGTTAGTCGACTAATACTGGGATACAGAGAGTTAGAATTCTGTTTCAGGGAAAGTTAGTCGACTAGGGTAGGAAGGTTAGTCGACTAATAGGGAGTTCTAGTCGACTAATGGACACTTAAGTCGACTAGGTCTGCTGATACAGAAAGTTGGGTTTCTGGTCCAGGAAGGATTAGTCGACTAGGTAAATTTAGGAGTCGACTAATATGGGTTTCCAGAGAGTTTGTTAGTCGACTAATATTTGGGGCAAGTCGACTAATACTGGGTTTTTCCAGAAAACTAAGTTTCAGCTAAGTGTTCTAGTCGACTAGTTCCTATGATGAGTCGACTAATACTGTGAAGAACAGTGAGCAGATCAGAATTTCTGGAAGTGTGTTTGATGGTTCAATTCGTGGTTTTTTGGTGACCTAGGTGTACAAGAAGTGTAGATATAAGTATTCTAGGGCTAATACAAGTCTTGGTGAGTGAAATACTCACTTGGGATAGGTTCAATTGTGACTTGATTCAAGGATGAGGATGATGGCTTCACTCCACACTTGTTGTTGAAGCTTGAGGTGAAGAAGTGCTCTTGGAGTTGCCTTGGGCTGGAGGGAAAGGTCTTGAAGTGATCTTGGAGCTAGGGTTCAGTTGTGGAAGGAGAGATTATGGAGCTTCTCTTCTCTTGTTGAAGTGAAAGAGAGAAAAAGAGTGATTTGCAAATGAATAGGAATTTATAGTTTGGGATTTTTGTAAAGGGGTTGGAAATTGGATAGAAGTGAGGGGTTTTCTTGCAAAAGGAGGGGTGAGGTGAGTGTCCTCTCTTTGGCCACTTGGCCGGCTGTGGGAGAGGGAGAGAGTGAGTGGGTTAGGTGAAGTGTGAGTGGGAAATGAGGTGGAAATGAAGTGGAAAAGGAATTTGCAAATTTGGGAAAAATGCCCGAAATTCAAGTATTTTGGAATGGTCTGAAAATTTTACCAAAAATCAAGAATAATATTTGAAGACCAATGGTGAAATTCGTTTGAAGAAATACTGTATAGATTTTTAATTAAAAATCCCGAAATCAGTTATTTACCGACTCCGAAAGAATTTTCATAAATTCATAAAATTCTCAGAAAAAGAGTATAAGTAGGAAATATGATTCCAAGCAATAATGTCTAAAGGACTTTCTAGAAATTCTTAACAGTTTGGAAGATAAAAATTCGGAAATCAGTCAGCGACACTGGCCGACACCGGTCTTGAAGAAATTCATTTTAATTCCAGAAAATTCCAGAAAATCACATAAAATCTAAAATATTGGAAAATGATATTTGAAATTAAAATCGGTCAAATACGGAAGGTACATCGGAAAATACGGTCAAAGGACTGAATACGTAACTAGGCACGTATTCCGGGAGAGGGGTATTACATGGTCCAAGCTTGATCCAAAAGCTCCTTGGATCACACCGTGCTAGCTCCAAATCTTGATATTTTGTCCTTTGTTGAGCTATGCACCTACTAAGATCTTGATAATGAATCTATCACTAATTAAACACAAGATCATTAGTAAATATAACTTCATGAGTTGATCATCATCAAACTAGAGTGATGGGCCTTTGGGCCAACAGTTATAGTACTAATGATCTTGTGTTTAATTAGTCTCAGATATTTGATCAAGATCTTAGTAGGCGTTTAGCTTCAACAAGGATTTGAAGTCAAATTTTGGAGCTAGCACGTGTCGATTCTAGAGCTTATGCATCAAGATCGCATCAAGTACTCAAGAGGAGTCTAGCTCATTGGATCAAGGTTTGGACCAAGTCAAGAAGAAGAAGAAGATTTTCAAGAGAAGATTTTCAAGAAGACTTGTGTCGGGTTTTGTAAGTGTCAAGATTTATTTTTAGATAAAATGTAAAGGATAGATTAGTTGGTAAATTGCTCAAGTTCATTTACATATACACACACACACAAAATTTATATATATTTTCATAAGATAGTTTTGTGTTTAGAAAAATATCGTTCTGGATTTATCAAAACTTATTTTAGAGCTTATTGTCAAAAACATAGATATTTCAACTTATATGTGTAGTGGACCATATCCATACACACAAAGCTTCAAAAGTGTTTAAAATATCATATTTTTGTATTTTAAGAAGTTTTGAAAAAATCGTTTTTCAATTTGGATATTGTTTGAAAAATATGGTTTTTGTTTAAAGCCAAAATTTTATATCACAAAAATATTTTAAAATGTTTATAATATGTGTTGATTTTTGATCTAACATATTTGTAATTCAAAGTATTTCAAAGAACTCATTTTTGTAAATTTTTAGTGATTTTATGAGATTTTATAAGAAAATATAAAACCAAGATCCCTGAAAATATCTGACTTGGCCTTCTACCGGTCGACCGGACGGTCGACCAAGACAGAAGTCGGTCGATCAGACCGGTTGACCGATGTGCACAAACGTGCACGGCCATTGGCTGGTGGGCCGGTCGACCGGCCAGAGAGCTCTGCTCTCTCGATCCGGCCCCGGTCGTCCGGGCGGTCGACCGGTGGCACAACTGTTAGAAATCCAACCGTTGGCCGGTCGACCGGGCGGTCGACCGACAGCAGGATTTCCTACTGAGTTGGACCCCAACGGCTAGTTTTTGGAGCCTATTTATATGGGGCTGTTTTGGTTGTTTGCAATAAGATTTTAAGAGAGTTTTTGAGCTAGTTTTTCCTACCTCTCTAAGTGTTTATCTCAACTTGTTTTAGAGCTAAAACTTTCATATCAAAAGAAGAGTTTATCAAGAGTATTTAAGAAAGTGATTTCTTGAGTTTTTCACCACAAATCTATCCAAGTTTTTCTCACACATAATTGAGCTTTCCATTGCAATATCTATCCCATTGGAGAGTTGTTGTGAGAGCATTTTTAGGTGATCAAAGTGTTAAGATCACCAAAGTGTTCAATCTTGTATTTGAGGAGGCGAACTTGCAGGTTCGTGTTGTCTCGAGTTCTTGTGGGAGCTCATTGTAGAGGTGCGGCCTCGACAAGCTAGTGTGCTTGCATTTGTTTGTTCTTGTGAGAACAAGAGAGGGATTAGTGAGTCCAAGGAGTTCTAGTGTGAACTCGTTGTAGGTGTTGCAGCAGCAAGTGATCCGGTGGGATCATTTTTATTGGAAATCCTTCATAGTGTTGAAGGCGGGGACGTAGAGCAAGGGTGCTCGAACCTCGAAACAAATCTCCCGTGTTTGCAATGCTCTCTCTCTATCTCTCACTTGTATTTAAATCTTGCATGCTTACTTTGCTTACATCTTTATATGCTTGATATATCTTGTGCTTAATTATTATATGCTTGGGATTGTTTGCTCGCATTTGTATTCAACCAAGAGAGCCAAAGCGGTACCTCAACTCTTTTCTAGAGGAATCTTGAGAAGATAGTCCAGAGCCCTTCACCGAGAATTCGGCTACACTCTTGTGTTATAATTTTTGTGTTTTGCATAATAGTTTTTAGTTTGCTTAAATAGTTTTTAATTTCGCATTAATTCATCATTAGATTAGCTAGTCACCTATTCACCCCTCTAGGTGACCTACACATCTAGCATCAAATAAGCGTGCGACATGTTGCCGCTTTTAGAACCTCTGATCGGGAGTCCTTATTCAATTCAAACTCTGAGCGGTTCAGGTAGTTCAAAGAGAGATAGTCACCTGTGAGAATTCCTATCTCTAAGCCAAATCTCTATTTGAACTCGACAGTTACAGTTCGGGAAACAGTTAGACACAGACTACTAGATAAAGATGAACTCTCGCTCAACCAATTCAAATCAAGATGTTCAGCTTCAAGCACCTATGAGTAAGCAGTTAAATATTTAAACAGAGTTGAACTCTGCAGCCTTGTCCAACAGAAACTAGTTGTATAAATAGTAGATCCCTTTCAATGTGGAGAGGGACAATCAATTGAGCCTTGAAACCCTAGCACACCAAAATATACCATTGTAATCGTCAACATTAATATAGTGAAATCTCTCTCTCTGTGATTTTCCCCTTTCGGGTTTTCCATGTAAGTCTATGTTTGTGTTAGTTTTTCACAGATTTGTTTTACTCCTTTCCATAAGTGCTTGATAAATTCCATAAGAATTTCCCACAACATTTCTCACTTACACATTTTTCTCCCACTTCCATCAAACTAAGCAGGCCCATAGCATGATGGTGTATATACAACATCGATCCACTGTATTCTTTCAGATTTTACTTGAAAATCTGAATAAAATTTTACTCATGTTTTTATAGGCATAATATCAGGTGGGTATAACAGGGCCTTTTATTACTTGGGCTTGGTCTTTCACATTTTTTTAAAAAAATTTGGAGACAAGGAGAGAAATTTTGTACTTAAATTGTTGGAATATGAAGAATATATATATGTGAATCTTTGAATTGAATTACGGCGAGATCCGTTGATCGAATCAATTGGATGATGGTTAGAGTATGTTCTCCTTCCATTGGGGATGAACGTGGTATATTCACATGTTCAATTCCGACTTCGAATGAATGAGATATTCAAGTCTAAAGATTGCCTAATTCAAAATCAAAATGGGACTAAAGGTAGATAAAAGCATTTAGTCCCACATTGGCCATGGGATGGAAGTTAGTAGTGATTAAATAGAGAAAATTGAGAACAAAGGGTGTGCCCTTTGGGTACTTGGAGTTTTCGCGCGATTGGGAGGAAACCATGCCCCGCACATGCGCGCGCGCGCCGCCGCTGGCGGCGGCGGCTGGCCGGCGCCGGTGCCGGGCTCGGGTTCGGGACTGGGTCTGGTTCTGGTTCGGGTTCCCTACCCGGCCTGGTTCTTTTTGAACTGGGTCTCACGGGTATGGGTTACCCGAAGCATACCCGCTCCGCTATCCGGATCCGAACCGCCCCACCAACGGACCCGCTCCGCTATCTGGATCCGAACCGCTCCGCCAACGGCTGTCGCGGCAGTTGGACGGCCAACGGTTGCGGAGGTTGGGTCGAACCGTTGCAACGATTCAGACCGAACCGTTGCAACTATTCGTTGGGTTCAGACCAGTTGGCCCCTCCCGGAGCGCTATAAATAGCGCTCCGAATTCTCAATTGAAAACAACACAACACACCAACAGAAAGAAATCTGAAGGAGATCCTCTCTCTCTCTCTCTCTCAGTCTTGAAGTTACTTCCAAATAGGAAGTGGGAAATCAGTAATTCGGTTTTCGAAGCGGCTTCCAAAAGAGATTCTGTAAAAAATTCGTTCTGAAAGAGGGCTCAGAAAATTCAACAGATTCTTTAATAGAATTGTTGTCTGAATCTGGGACTTCTGAAGAAGAATATTCTTTAACCTTCCTTCTTCCTCTACAGTGGGTGCTCCTCCAAAGTAAAAGCAAATATTCTCCCGAAATTTGTCTTTGTCCCGCTGCTTCAATAATCCTATGAAGGTACTGGTTAACTACGGCTCGACCGTACGGTGATTTGGTAGTACTATCCAAATACCGTGAAGGAGTGTTGTATCTTGGGAGACCAGCATCCAGTAACCCGTTAGCACCAGTGCGGGGGACGTAATTGTCTTAAGGAGATTCGCTTTAAGCGTACCTCACTCCAAGTACTGTATAAGTGAATTAATTTCTTTATACAGTAGATATACTGATATTCAGTATATTGAGACTGATTTATATCAGTCTAATTGGTGTTTAACCAAGAAAGGAAATTGAAAGGTGGTTCTTAAATTAAGGAACGTTCTATTGAACGAAAAACCTCCCACCTGATATTTGCCGACCTGGCCAATTAGATTGTTGATATTTCAGTGATATTGATTAGTTGTCAGATTGATCCCAGAAACCAACAATCTTAAGACAATTACTATATTGAAGTTTCTTACTTCTATTCTGCTTGAATTTGTAGAAAATGTTTGAGACTAATCAAGATAGCTCTAGCAAGGCACCAAACATGCAGCTACAAGCTTTGATGCCTACTCCACTTCCTAACCTGAAGCCGGAGAAACCAGAAAAATTTAACGGCACAGAATTCAAGAGGTGGCAACAGAAGATGCTCTTCTACTTGACCACTCTTCATCTGGCCAAATTCCTGCAAGAAGATCCACCAGAACCCGGAACTGATCGGGACTCAGTCCTTGCAGTCGATGCATGGACTCAAGGTGACTTCCTTTGCCGAAATTATGTTTTAAATGGACTGGATGACTCTCTTTACAATGTCTACAGTCCCATCACAACGGCAAAGAAGTTATGGGCCAGTCTTGACAAGAAGTACAAGACTGAGGATGCTGGTACCAAGAAGTTCGTCGTAGGACGATTTCTGGAGTACAAAATGGTGGACAGTAAGATTGTAATCAGTCAGGTGCAAGAGTTCCAACTTATCTTGCACGAGATAGAAGCCGAAGGTATGATTCTACCTAAAACCTTTCAGGTTGCTACTAACGTGGAGAAACTCCCACCTGCGTGGAGAGATTTCAAGAACTACCTGAAGCATAAGCGAAAGGAGCTGAAGTTGGAAGATCTCATTGTGAGGCTTCGAATCGAGGAGGAGAACCGAAAGTCCGAGAAAAGGAGCAGTAAGAACTCTTATGAAGCAAAAGCCAATGTGATCGAAGACTCAAAGGGGAAAGCGTCTACTTCCAAAGGCCTAAAGCGGAAGAAGACTTCCCAGGGGTACAAAGGCAAGGTCCAAGAAGGCAAGAACATGCGCTTCAAAAGAACCTGCTACATCTGCAACAAAGAAGGGCATAAGGCGAATGAATGTCGCAGCCGTCTCAAAAGAACAAAAAAAGCCATCCACAGGCAAACTTGACCGACCATGCGTCGCCAAGCCTTTCAGCTGTGGTGTCAGAGGTGAATATGACAACAAACAATAAGGATTGGTGGGTAGACACTGAGGCTACTCGGCACATCTGCTCTGAGAAATTATTATTCTCTGAATATCAAAAACTAGAGCAAGATGAGCAACTATTCTTGGGAAACTCAGCCGTCTCAAAGGTTGAAGGAAAGGCAAGGTCATCCTGAAGTGGACATCTGGAAAAGCGCTTACTCTGAACGATGTGCTACATGTTCTAGATATCTGCAAGAATTTGATCTCTGGATCAATACTTAGTAAGAAAGGATTTAGAATGGTTTTTGAATCAGATAAATTTGTACTTACTAAGGGAGGGATGTATGTGGGAAAGGGTTATCTTGTTGATGGACTTTTTAAAGCCAATGTTGCAGTGGTAGATAAAAAGTCTGTGTATTTGTACACAAAGCTTATAAATAAAGGAAAACTTCTGTTTATTTGCTTGAATCTCCTACTTTATGGCATGCTAGATTAGGGCATGTAAATTACAAGTCATTAAAGAACTTGTCTAATCTAGGATATATTCCTAAACTCAACTTGGAAGAAATTCGCAAGTGTGAGATTTGTATTGAGGCCAAGTTGGCGAAAAATTCATTTCACTCAATTGATCGAAATACAGAACCTTTAGGGTTAATTCATAGCGATCTGTGTGACTTGAAGTTTATGCCAACTAGGGCGGTAAAAAGTATTTTATTACTTTTATTGATGACTGTACAAGATACTGTTATGTGTATCTTTTAAACAGTAAGGATGAGGCAATAAATATGACATATAAAGTCGAAGTTGAGAATCAACTCAACAAGAATATCAAGATTCTAAATCCGATAGAGGCGGAGAATATGAATCAAATAATTTTAGTGAGTTATGTGCTAAATTTGGTATAATCCATCACAACACACCATATACTCCTCAGCAAAATGGAATTGTTGAACGGAAGAACAGAACTTTGAAGGAGATGGTCAATTCCATGCTCGTAAGTTCTGGAGCTCCGCAGAACTTGTGGGGGAAAGCTCTATTACTGCAAATTATATTCTAAATAGAGTACCCCACAAGAAACTTGTGGCTGGGCCGGGCTCGGGCTCGGGTTCAGGTTCGTGTTCGGGTTCGGGTCTGGGTTCGGGTTCCCTACCCGGCCTGGTTCTTTTTGAACTGGGTCTCACGGGTATGAGTTACGCGAAGCATACCCGCTCCGCTATCCGGATCCGAACCGCCCCATCAACGGACCCGCTCTGCTATCGGATCAGAACCGCTCCGCCAACGGCTGTCGCGGCAGTTGGACGGCCAACGGTTGCGGTGGTTGGGTCGAACCGTTGCAACGGTTCAGACCGAACCGTTGCAACTATTCGTTGGGTTCAGACCAGTTGGCCCCTCCCGGAGCGCTATAAATAGCGCTCCGAATTCTCAATTGAAAACAACACAACACACCAACAGTAAGAATCTGAAGGAGATCCTCTCCCTCTCTCTCAGTCTTGAAGTGACTTCCAAACAGGAAGTGGGAAATCAGTAATTCGGTTTCCGAAGCGGCTTCCAAAAGAGATTCTGTAAAAAATTCGTTCTGAAAGAGGGCTCAGAAAATTCAACAGATTCTTTAATAGAATTGTTGTCTGAATCTGGGACTTCTGAAGAAGAATATTCTTCAACCTTCCTTCTTCCTCTACAGTGGGTGCTCCTCCAAAGTAAAGGCAAATATTCTTCCAAAATTTGTCTTTGTCCCGCTGCTTCAATAATCTTGTGAAGGTACTGGTTAACTACGGTTCGACTGTACGGTGATTTGGTAGTGCTATCCAAATACCGTGAAGGAGTATTGTATCTTGGGAGACCAGCGTCCAGTAACCCGTTAGCACCAGTGCAGGGGACGTAATTGTCTTAAGGAGATTCGCTTTAAGCGTACCTCACTCCAAGTACTGTATAAGTGAATTAATTTCTTTATACAGGGATATACTGATATTCAGTATATTGAGACTGATTTATATCAGTCTAATTGGTGTTTAACCAAGGAAGGAAATTGAAAGGTGGTTCTTAAATTAAGGAACGTTCTATTGAACGGAAACCTCCCACCTGATATTTACCGACCTGGCCAATTAGATTGTTGATATTTCAGTGATATTGATTAGTTGTCAGATTGATCCCAGAAACCAACATAAATTAGGTGTAAGAAAAATAAAAGTATTTTTGCCCCCTTGTTCTCATTTTCAAACAGGGTGTATCATTCTCCCAACTAGGCTATAGGAGTCCATTTTCAAAGTATAACTATGTGTTAAGAAAAATCCACTGCAATGTCTGTCCACCCCGTCAACTCCACCACCTAACGTCACTATGCACCATTAATAAGTTTACTATGCGCTGATGTAAGCGATGACGCAAGCGACTGCATAGTGCCCCCAAGGTTTTCCTATAAATAGACCCTTCCTGATTCATTTCAATGTACACAAATTCAGAAATCAATAAGAATTCCTACTTCTACTCTGTCTCTAAAAATTCTCTGCTTTGGTATTATATTCTCGGAGTTTTACAACACGTTATTAGCACGATCACTCTAGTCTGTCCCCAGCCTCTACCTCCGTCAGCTTAAGGAAAAAGCCTACCACGTCAAGTCTCTGCCTCTATTAGCTTAAGGTAAAACTTGTCACGAGCCTCTGCTTCCATTGCTCAAGGAAAAGTCATATCACAAGTCCCAGCCTCTAGCTCTACAATCTCAAGCTTGATATGGATTATTCTAATGATGAAGTTTAGACCAAAGTGGAGAGATTTGCATACCGGATAGCGGTACAACACATACTATTCTCAAACATAAAAGGTACTTCTCTGAATTAAAACCAACAAAGGCAATCATCAATACAATATCAGGTCCTGTAGACTTGATTGAAGGGACTGGTAAAGCCAGCTTTATATTGCCAAATGGAACAAAGTTTTTCATAAAAGATGCTTTGTTTTCACCAAAATCCAAAAGAAATTTGTTGAGTTGTAATGATATATATCTTCATGGATATGATACTCAGTCTGCAACTGAAGAAAATATGAAGTATATGTATCTTACTACCCATGTATCAGGTAAGAAGTACATATTAGAAAAACTACCGAAGCTTTCCTCAGGATTGCATTATACATATATAAATGTGATAGAGTCACATATGGTAGTTAAAGAAGATACAGAAACAGTAACTCTGTGGCATGATCGTTTAGGTCATCCTGGTTCAATGATGATGCGAAGAATTATTGAGAATTCACATGGACATACATTAAAGGGCCAGAAGATCCTTCAAGTTAGTAAAATTTCATGTGAGGCTTGTTCTTTAGGAAAATTAATCACAAGGCCATCACCAGCTAAAATAAAAACAGAATCACCTACATTTCTTGAACGTATCCAAGGTGAAATCTGTGGGCCTATACACCCATTGTGTGGACCATTTATATATTTTATGGTATTGATAGATGCCTCTAGTAGATGGTCACACGTTTGTTTATTGTCAACTAGCAATGTGGCATTTGCGAGATTTCTTGCTCAGATAATTAGATTAAGGGCACAATTTCCTGATTATACAATCAAGAGAGTTAGACTTGACAATGCTGGTGAGTTTACGTCTCAGGCGTTTAATGATTATTGTATATCTATTGGAATAGTTGTTGAACATCCTGTTGCCCATGTACATACACAAAATGGTTTGGCTGAGTCACTGATTAAGCGCCTCCAACTTATTGCTAGAACATTAATAATGAGAACAAAGCTTCCTATTTCTGTATGGGGTCATGCAATTTTACATGCTGCAGCATTAATTCGCATCAGACCAAGTGCATATCATGAATACTCTCCTCTACAATTAGCATTTGGTCAAGAACCAAATATTTTCCATCTTAGAATTTTTGGTTGTGCGGTATATGTGCCGATTGCTCCACCACAACGTACAAAGATGGGTCCCCAAAGGAGACTGGGAATATATGTCGGCTATGAATCTCCTTCTATTATAAGATATCTTGAGCCTAAAACCGGCGATGTTTTTACGGCTCGATTTGCCGATTGCCACTTCAATGAGGCAATTTTCCCAGCATTAGGGGGAGAAAAGAAACAGCTGGAGAAGGAGATTACATGGAGTGAACCGTCCTTATTGCATCTTGATCCTCACACAAACAATGTGAGACAGAAGTGCAAAAGATTATGCATTTACAAGAAATAACCAATCAATTGCCAGATGCGTTCACTGATACGAAAAGAGTGACTAAATCATATATACCAGCTGTAAATGCTCCTGCTCGGATTGAAATCCCAAAAGGACAATCCGAGAATGAAGTCACTAATGAGTCTAAGACACGCCTGAAGCGTGGTAGACCAATCGATTCCAAAGATAAAAATTCTCGAAAAAGAAAAGGAGCAGATAAGCACGATGACCCCAATGTGCAAGAATGTGTTCCAGAAGAAATACAAAATAAACCCAGTATATAAGAATGTGTTCCAGAAGAAACACAAAATAAGACAAATCAAGAGATGGAAAATCCTGAAGATATAGAAAATTATGAGATCTCTATTGATTATGTCAATACAGGAGGATTATGGAATCGCAATGAGATGGAAAATATGGATGAAATATTTTCCTATTCCATAGCATGTGATATTGTTAACGGAAGTGAGGATCCTGAACCAAGATCCGTCACTGAATGTCAAAATAGACATGATTGGACAAAGTGGAAAGACGCTATACAGGCTGAATTGAGTTCGCTTAATAAGCGTAAAGTATTTGGACCTATTATCCTCACGCCTGAAGCCGTGAGGCCAGTAGGATACAAATGGGTCTTTGTACGAAAACGCAACGAGAAAAATGAGATTGTGAGATATAAAGCTCGACTTGTTGCTCAAGATTTTTCGCAAAGACCTGGAATTGATTATGAAGAAACGTATTCTCCAGTAATGGATGCAATTACGTTTAGATATTTAATCAGCCTAGCAGTTTCTAAAATTTAGAAATGCGTCTTATGGATGTTGTTACAGCTTATTTATATGGATCGCTTGATAGCGATATTTATATGAAAATCCCTGAAGGATTTAAAATGCCTGAAGCATTAAGTTCAAAACCCAAAAAATTATATTCGATCAAATTTTAAAGATCGTTATATGGGTTAAAACAATCAGGGCGCATGTGGTATAATCGCTTAAGCGAGTATTTGTTAAAAGAAGGATATGTAAATAATCCTATATGCCCATGTGTTTTTTATAAAGAAAACAACATCCGGATTCATTATCATTGCTGTATATGTTGATGATTTAAACATTATTGGGACTCACAAAGAAATCCTAGAAGCAATGATATATTTAAAGAGTGAATTTGAAATGAAAGACCTTGGAAAAACTAAATATTGTATTGGTTTACAGATTGAGCACTTTCAAAGTGGAATACTTTTGCATCAATCAAATTACACTGAAAAGGTCTTAAAACGCTTTAAAATGGATAAAGCAAATCCTTTAAGCACTCCAATGGTTGTTAGATCATTGAATGTGAAAAAAGATCCATTTCGCCCTCGCGAAGATAATGAAGAGGTTCTTGGTCCTGAAGTACCATACCTAAGTGCAATTGGAGCTCTTATGTATCTAGCTAATTGTACTCGACCAGATATAGCATTTGCTACTAATTTATTAGCAAGATTTAGCTCATCTCCTACACGGAGACATTAGAATGGTATTAAACATGTATTTCGTTATCTTCGAGGAACAACTAACTTTGGTTTGTTTTATTCCAGAGGATCAAAATAAGAAATAACTGGTTATGCAGATGCAGGTTATTTGTCAGATCCACATAAAGCCAAGTCTCAAACAGGATATGTGTTCACATGTGAGGTGCAGCAATCTCTTGGCGTTCACAAAAGCAGACACTTATTGCACTTCTTCTAATCATGCTGAAGTCATAGCACTCTATGAAGCAAGTCGAGAATGTGTATGGCTAAGGTCTGTAACTCAACACATCCAAGAAACTTGTGGATTACCAGTCAACAGAGATCCAACAGTACTGTTTGAAGACAATGCTGCATTTGTCGCTCAAATAAAGGAAGGATTCATCAAAAGCGACCGTACCAAGCATATACCCCCAAAGTTCTTCTCATCAGCCAAGAGCTTGAAAAGGATAAGAAAATTAATATTCAGTATATCCGATCAAGTGATAATGTGGCAGATCTCTTTACAAAAGCGCTTCCCCCTACAACTCTCAGAAAGCTTATTCATGATATTGGGATACGTCATAAGCGAGACTTATGAAGAAGAACTACTTATATCACTTGAGGGGGAGCTTACGTGGCTGCACTCTTTTTCCCTTACTATGGTTTTGTCCCACAGGGTTTTCCTGATAAGGTTTTTAACGAGGCAGCATAAAACACGTATACAGAGATGATGTACTCTTTTTCCCTTCGCTATGATTTTGTCCCACTGGGTTTTCCTAGTAAGGTTTTTAATGAGACATCATGTATGGTGGACAGCCAAGGGGGAGTGTTAAGAAAAATCCACAGCAATGTCTGTCCCCCCGTCAACTCCACCACCTAACGTCACTATGCACCATTAATAAGTTTACTATGCGCTGATGTAAGCGATGACGCAAGCGACTGCATAGTGCCCCCAAGGTTTTCCTATAAATAGGCCCTTCCTGATTCATTTCAATGTACACAAATTCAGAAATCAATAAGAATTCCTACTTCTACTCTGTCTCTAAAAATTCTCTGCTTTGGTGTTATATTCTCGGAGTTTTACAACAGTTCCACCCTTTATTGCACAGCTCACATATTTTGATTTTTGAGTATGTTCAATTTCTAATATACTAGGTTTGGAAATTTAAGCAACCAATCTTCCATTAAATGATGAACATAAAACAAAATTTTAAGTTTATCCAAAACTAGTTGGTAAACGGCTGGCCTGTGGGAAAATTGACTAAATGCAACATCCTCAAAGTCTTGTTGTGGGCACAAAACTGATCATAAGACCTGAAATCTGACAAATTGGACCAGTTAAGAGTCAAACCCATATGGGAGTTAAATATAGAGATTATTTCAATCCAATTAACACAAATTGCATTTTCATAATTGAATTTCAAATTATTATGTTTTTGCCGAGGTCCTTATGATAACTCTCAATTTTTTCTTCTGTTCTATTAGATGAGTATTAATTAATCAATCAAACTAATTGGTGACTGCAAATGAACAAGTGAAGATACACATACCAACTGAAACCTAGCTATCTGATTTAAACTTTAAACTAATATTTTTGTATATTTTTCAGAAGGAGCAACTAAATATAGAGAGCTACAACCAAAATCACATCAGATGATCTGTTCATATTTTGGATGGAATTTGCGACAACTTGAGCCACACGACACCTCGAAGGATCAATTAAATGGTGAATGATGATGCAGTTACAGAAGACTTTTGAGAACAAATGGAGGTCGGAGAACGAAAGGATAGTGTGGTTGGTGTTAATGGCAAAGCCAGCTGCGTTGCTCCAACACAATGCATGGAGATGACACCACAATCAGGCGACGATCGAAGACTTGACTCGTTCTTTGGTGAGAAAAACCCAACTACATTTTAGTAGAAACACCGAGTTGAAGACTCAGCAGCGAAAACGGAAGCGTAGAAAATCTACCACTATCAAGAAATTGAAATTAAATCACCACACAACTAAAGAACACATGATTTAACGTGATTCGACAATGTGTTTACATCCACAGGGAGGAGGGGAGAATCTTTATTGAAAAGAGAGAGAAAAATACAAGAGTTACAAGAAGATCTCTCACTCATGACTCTCAATAGTGAAAATCTGAAATTTTCTTGAATTCTTGACTCTTCTTAACATACTTTCAAAAGGCCACCCTCAAGGGGTTTATATAGGTAGCTAGGATAATTCTAATCATTCACAAACTCCAATATTCAAATCAGCACCGCCTCAGAGAAATAGGAAACCAGTATCCAAATCAAAAGAGGAAACAAATCCGTTTAGGTAACTATCAGAACCTGTATTAGTCGACTAGGGTAATTTATTAGTCGACTAATACCTAGTTTTAGTCGACTATACCCAAAGTCTAGTCGATTACTGTAATGCAATTTGAGAATCTAACTCTCTGTTGCAGGGCCTAGTCGACTATACTAAAGTATCAGTCAACTAACTCAACACCTAGTCGACTAATAAGACCTATTAGTCGACTAATAACATGCACAATCTGTACACGATCGTACTTGATTTGTGAAGCTTGTAATACCTCCACTTGAATCTGAATTTTTTTACAATGAATATGAGGCACTCCAAATATTAACAATAAAAGCCAAGGAAAAGAAGTGAAGTTCCCCTCAAAAGGCCCCACAAGGCACCCATGTTGGAAATTTTTGCTTTTAAGTTTCTTTTTGAAAAAAACATGAGTATAGAAACAAAAGGTATTTATTTGTTTTTTATTTCTAACATTTATGTGTTGCATAAATCCAGAGACTAAAGATTGGATGTTTTATGCATACCATTATGTATCACATTGTGTGTCTAATGGTTAAATGCTTTATTGCATATCATTATGCATAGAAAAAAATTTGTATCTCTTACCCAGTAAATACATTTTCTATTATTATATTATATTTCATGAGTAATTTGAATTTAGGTTTCATGCGTTGCTCGGTGCTGGCTACTCAGGGGTCACTTTACTGCTATGAGTCTGATGTTTGAAGAATACCCACGGAGGCGAAAATCAGATTTTCTCGGGCAGAGTTTACTCGACCTGACAGTCAGTGATTTTTAAACTTATTTTTATTCTAAATATTATCTAATAAAATTATCAAAATAAATTTATTTAATATGTATTTTTTGTGAGAATATTTCCAACAACAAAAAGGCTAGTGCCACATCCACTAGTATCCTAAGCTCTTGCCTCCGAACAACTCCTGCCCGTCCGTCAATCCATCTAGCGTTGTCTGTGCCATCCTCCTGGTGATCCTGATGAATAATCGGATTTGTATAAATATATAATTTCTACATGTAATCGTATGTTATTGAGGGCCGGAAGGGTGAGAAAGATAAGTGTTCTGGACATTTTTCGGCCACCCTTGAGATGACAATACGTGTTTTATGGTAGAGGGGTACTTTGAAAAATCGACAACTATTTCATTAAAGCATATCCGTATCTATACATGTGAGTCAGTTACAGTTACGCCTCTAAAATGAAGCAGGTGGTTATGAATAGATGCAGATTTTCCTACATGAGATCCCCACCAATTCAGATAGTTACGAAGATATTGCACATTTCAATCTTACGTTTACAACAATTCATGAAATTCACATCCACTATATCACTTACCTACTATATAAATATCCCTTATTTTCCAACAAAAAAAAAAAAGTGTAATCTTTGAGCACTTGTAATCACAACACACTCTGCGATTACTGTAATTCCTTCTAACTATAGTGAACTTTCGCTCCTCCATGATTTTTTCCGCAATGTTCCACGTAAATCCTCTATGTTATCTGTGCTTAAGATCTTTGCATACTCACTGGTTTGTTTGTGAGAGAAAAAAATCTTCCGAGATTTTATACGTGACACTAGAAAATAAGAATCTACCCTAAAATAACCTCCCTGCACATTTCCATCATCAAATCTCACTTTGTTGAGAAACTTGTGCATATCGACAACAAAAGTCTCACTTTGTGAAGAACTTGCATGTTACAGTTCTACTGCATTCACTATACAAATGCGAGCTCACCTAACTTATAATTGCTCAGCGTTGGCCGCTAAAAAACCAGAGGAGATAGAGATAAAATGAATGTAGTTGGTAGGGCAATCTAGATTGGGGAGCGAATCCACTTTGGGCTGTTTGGTTGCAAGGAAGTGGGTGGAAGTAAGGAAATAGGGAAGTATAATTGCTCACTTCTCTATCTATCCAAACACCGGAAAAGGAAAATAAGAAAACCCATTTTTCTTTTCTTTTTTCTCTTTTACACAATCATTTCCTCACTTCCAGAGTGCTACAGTTAATTTTGTGGTCATGTAAATCTCATTTGTAATAAGTTGTAGTACAAAACAGTTAATTTTTTGATCATGTAAATCTCACTTGCATTCTAATTACAGTCTATTTTTTATTTTAATATTATTTTACGGTCAACTTTGTGGTAAACTTTTCCACTTCCACTTTCACATTACCATCCAAACACCGAAAAAGACAAAACATTTTTCAAATCACACTTCCCGACAACATCCAAACACCGAAAAATTTACTAACCAATTCCTAAGTTCCAAAGGGAATTATTACCACTTCCTCACTTCCACCCTCAACCAAACAGTTTGTAACAAAGTGAAGTTCTCCGAAGAAAAGCTAGCTACAGACAAGGATTTTGGGACCAAAAATGTCAAAAAGATTGTAACTGCAAGGGACCAATTTTTCTACGTCCAGATTCACACGCAGCCCGCTATTCAGCTACAATGCCAACGTTCAATTAATCTTCACTGTCCGCATGCAGACCAAAGCACCTATAAATACCTTTTGCACTCCCTCACTCCAATCTCATCTTCACTTCACTTCACTAGAAATGGCGAGAAGAACAAGGCTTACTGCTCTTGCCTTCATAGTTCTCCTCTGCATTGGCCTCACCTCCGCTGCCCGATCCTTGACTGGCCTCGGCGGTGGTGGAGGTGGTGGCAGTGGTGGCGGCGGAGGTGGGGGTTCTGTTGGTGGTAGTTCTGATTCTGGTTATGGCTCTGGCAGTGTCTCTGGGTATGGCGAAGGTGCCGGTGGAGCGAGCGGCGGGGGCTACGGCCAAGGAGGTGGCGGAGGTGGTGGACAAGGTGGCGGGTCCGGGTCTGGATCCGGGTCCGGATCCGGACAGGGGTCGGGTTCTGGTTACGGGTCGGGTTCGGGCGGTGGAGTAGGTGGAGGATATGGCAGCGGCGGGGGTGGTGGAGGCGGTGGAGGTTCCGGTGGAGGGAGCGGAAATAATAGCGGGTCTGGGTACGGGTCGGGCTCGGGTTCTGGATACGGGTCTGGCGGTGGCAACGTAGGTGGGTATGGGATTGGTGGCGGAGGCGGTGGAGGTGGTGGATTGGGTTCCGGGTCAGAATCTGGATCCGGATCCGGATATGGCTCTGGTGGCGGATCCGGGTATGGCAGTGGTGGAGAACACCAAGGAGCAAGTGGGCTTCAAGCCTTCAACTTGGCTTCATCAAGGGAAAGAACTTCAGGAATGAATACTCTACATAACTAATATATAGTACATCTTAAATGAATAATATGTCGGTACTTGCTTGTGAGCTTACGTGTTGTCAGTTGAAGTTGAGATGTATTATGAAGAAAATGATACAGCACCTTGTACCTATTTGAAGTTTAAATAAATTAAGAGAAATTATAGTAGTTATCTCTACAGATTGTAAGGGCCCTATAAAATCATTGGTTATATTTTAGCATGTATAAAAATAAAATATATCCAAACGAATAATACCCAAAAAAATATTCGTAATTTGGAAGGTAGAGTAATCAATAACTTCGTAATTTGCGCATGATTTATTTTCAAATGCGATGCATGACGAGTTACTTTGACTTCTACTTTTAGCATAAACTCATAACTTACTATTTTCACATTTTCATTATGAAACTGTTTAATTATAGTAAATTTGTTTTGTCGCATTATTTTAAAATTTACTTGAAAGTTATTGACATTTACTTATAATCTCCGACGCATACTGTTTCAAATTCTGTAAGTTCATGTTTTCCAATTTTATACATTTTGTGAAATGTTTGAATTTTTATATGTCAAATGACTGATAGAGCGTCAGTGCTATAACTATTATTGTTTTCTTGATGGGCTTCTAGAGTGAAACGCTTTTTCTATCCTACGATTTTGCCTCTCTTTTTTCTTCTATTGATTTTTTAACTTGTTCACAACTCAAAAGTTATTAATGCTAACTTCTCTACACAGCAGGATTCATAACTCTAATGTGATTATTCTCAACTTATCATAGTAAATTCTTTTAGGCCGCGTTTGGTTTGAGAAAGTTAAATAAAGGAAAAGGAAAAAAAAAACAGAAAGAAAAGAAAGAGAAATGATATTCTTTCTGATGTTTGGTTATTAAGAAAATGGGATTGAAAATTGTAAAGAAATAATGAAGAAAACAATTTTTCTTGTTTAGTTGTTCAATGAAAGTTAAAAAGAAAACTAAAAAAGACAAACAATTATTTAAATTTGAATTCAGGCTAGATCCTGAACAAATTCATACCTCTAACTTGTTCACTCCTGTCTCCTTTATGAGATATACAATTTTAGACTCGTTTCAAGGCAAAAGAGACAAGGAAGCCCTAAGCCGATGAAAAGTTGTTGCAAATAATATTTAAATTTAATTTAATTAAACAAAATACTGAAAGATTATAAAAATAAAAAAAAATTGATCGGCCTACGTGAGAAAGACAAGATGCATGCCACTGCGCTAAAAGGCTAAACGGGCCTCATACGACGATTCAAGGGAAGTGACTCCCTAGCGATAACTCCCCCCGTTTCTGGCCTTCTCTTGGGTACGAATCAAGAGAAGATCAACCTTTGCAACCTGTGATGGATAAAAATCAGTTTATCATAGATTGAATCCACCACAAGCAATTTGAGCTCTCCCTGAATGGCACATGTCAGAGCACACACGGAAAAAACACCTTTCAGGTTAGGAGCACCGGTGTGGTGCCGACCTAAGACCTGAAATCACCTAGAGGGGATGAATAGGTGATGGCTAACAAAAATGTGAAATTTAAAACTTAAACAAATACAATTAATCAATCAAGAAGTGAAGCCGAATTCCTCGTGAAAGGCTCTAAAATTTCTCCTCCAGAGATCTCTATGATAAGAGTTGAGGTGTAATTAGCTTTTTTTGATGTGATGTTGATATGAATCACAATAAAATTATATACCACAATCAAATAATGTAAATATAATAAGCAATGTGAAACAAGAGCTACAGCAATAAACAATCACAATAGTAATATCAATGAGCAAGAATGAGTAGAAGGAGATAGAATTGAGAGAGATTTGGTAAATACAAACACATGTGATATGTTCTCGAAATTCGGTCCCCTTGACCTACGTCCCCGCCTCTGCTCTCTTGGAGGATTCTAATTTTCAATATGTCATATGAACAAATAAAATCACCAAATCCGCAAGATCCCGAAGCCGCAACCCCTCAATCTATCATCTTTCCCTGGAGGATCAACTCAAAGAAATGCAAGAAAATGGTGATCTCCCACAAGATCACTGTCACGCCCCGCTTCCCAAAATATGGAATACGAGTACGTGACGATGGCCAGCAGATACTCACGAAGAGTGAAATCTTTTCCATGAGTACCTTAGGCTGTTAAAAACGAGCAGGATAGCACAGATATATGCATATACAACCAAGAGTAGGGATAAATTCACATATATGAAATACAGAATCATATAATTAATATCATCCATCATATCTGAATAAGAGAAGTCAAGAAAAAAAACTAAACTCACCGGAGAACAACTGAACCAAAACATATTCTACGATCAGCTCTCTATACCGGCTTTCTGATCTAAATACTATAAAAATAATAAAGGCCCATCAGAAGCGGACCAGTAAGAGTACACGAAGGAAAAGAACAGTAAAAGAGAGAATATAAAAATGCAGTAACAGTATAAGTAGGGAATTGAAACAAGACGTACGATATGTTTGGTAGTATCGAGAACTGAAAGTAATAACAACTACAGAAATAATCAAGACGATATATCATATACAAGGAGACCGTGCATGCATAGTGTGACATGTATATAATAAACATGAGATGTCCTGGATGAGTAATTGTTGTGTAGTATAATCACAAGATCACAAGAACATGAGATCACAAGATAAAATAATATGCTAAGTCCAGGAACACCTTGTAGTCGAGGTAATGCATGTCACATGAGTCTCAAGTGTTAGTATCATGAAAATATAAGTCAGGTACTAGATCACTGAAGAAATGCAGGATATGATGCAAGTGTATATGTCTAACAGATTTTATTACCCTAACTAATGCAACCATCATGTGCTCCATCCCACAGGACAACTCCATATCAAATAAGTGATGTGTTAGTGGATCCTGATAGAAAAAAAAAATAGTTCACTGTACTCAGGTATCATGTAACATGTAATAACAAGAGCGCGCATAAATAACAAGATCACGTGTGGCATCCAAACCCATAAGGGGTCGCCCTTCCAAGCACACCTCCCTAATTTTTCCTGCTACAGTCTCCCCCAGTAATCCCTGCTTGGTTAATTTTATTAATCAATGCAAGTGCAAAATAGTATGTGACTCAGTGTATATGATCCGAAAATAGTGTCATAGATATCAGTGTCACATAGTGAATACAATGTGTATCAAGATCACGAAACAAAGTAAACAGTGTCAATATCAAGTAATAAATATAAATTTGGGCAAGTGATGCCAAATAAATGTAAACTAGTGCAAGTAATGTCAGTGTATCTAGTATGTAATCTAATGGTCATAGGAAACTTGTCATGATCATAAGTATTATACTCCAATAAAATATCATCAATAATATATCACAAGATATCTTGATCGATTTTTTCAAGATTAATTTCATAATATTCATTTCATTATTATCCAGTTATTCTCAAGATACAGATCACACAGTATTTGTCACGATCAGTATAAATTTCGCGTCACTAAATCAGGCTATCACACACAAACAATAATGTTAATTTAAGTTTAGTTGCGTGCATGAACAATAACGGATGCAAAATGCTACGCAAGATAAACTAACATGATCATGAGGTGAAATTGGTAATAATATTAAGAGTAGAATAATTAAAAGCTATAATAGCAAAGAAGATGTAATATGATTATGGGACAATACAAATAACCAAGAATATGATATCGAGTGATAACGATCAAAGGATAAAATCGAAATAGGAAAATCAAAAGGGAAGAGAAGCGTGTACGCTTGCCTGATATCGTCAGAACCTGATTTTCCTTAACTGCAACCGGCACTATGTAGGATTTGCGGCCTAACTATTGTATGAATTAATTAGAAACTTGACATTTTCTTTATTCAGTGATAAGTTAAATGAGACTGTAATTTTTACTATTTATTATAATTTTGGTTGGTTAATATATTCAAATAATTCAATTTTTTGAATTTAGCAACAATTTAAAAAATATATAATTTCATGATAAATACATGTATAAACTAATAAATTGATGTATAATGTTTACATGTTACTGAATTAAGAATTTTATATTTTTTGTGATATTTAGAAATTTATTGGCAATTTTAAACAAATGATCATTAAATAATAATTATAAAGAATATTTAATTTCATGTTATTCTAAGTAATATTACACCCAAAATAATTTTACAGAGTCCCAAATTCAGTTTGCGATTTTCTATGAATTTTTTGAAATTTTCTGAGTTTATTTCAAATTTTTCTGAATTAAAATAAGCCTAAAATTCAATAAAAATCAATAAAAGGCTTAATGTGTCTGTTTGCTTCAGTAACGGGTCAGCTATAGTAATGGGATTGTTCGCCCAAAGGCCCATCACTATAGTTTTGATGATGATTAACTCATGTAGTTATTGTACTAATGATCTTATGTTTATTTAGTCTCAGATTTGTGATCAAGATCTTAGTAGGTGTGTAGCTTCAACAAAGGATTTAAAGTCAAGTTTGGAGCTAACACGGTTTGATTCATGAACCTATGCATCAAGTACTCAAGAGGAGTCTAGCTATTTGGATCATGTTGGATCAAGTCAAGAAGATGTGAAGACTTCAAGTGAAGACCTTCAAGACCAAGACTTGAGTCTAGATTTGTTTTGTTAAGATTTTATTTTTAGATAAAATGTAAAGGATAGAATAGTTGGTGGATTGCTCAAGTATACCATATACACACACTCTTGATTTAGATGAGTTTTCATAAAAGAATTTTCATTTTGGAAAAGACTTTTCATTTTGACAAAATACCGGTTTTGTTTTTTGGAGTTTATTATATACATGTGTTTTTAACCAAAACCGTTTTAGTACTTATTGTCAAAAACAAAGATATTTCATTATTTATGTGTAGTGGATCATATCCATACACACCATGCTTTCAAAGTGTCTAAAATATCTTGTTTTTGTATTTGGAGAAGTTTTGGAAAAATCTATTTTGGAAAAATACGGTTTTTGTTTTTAGCCAAGATTTCTAAGTTACAAAAATAGTTCAAAATATTTGTAACATGTCCTTATTCAAACATGTTTGTATATCAAAGTATAATACAGAAACTATTTTTATGGATTTTTAGAAATTTTATGAGATTTAATTAAAAATAAAATACCCAAGTTTTAAATCCTGAAAATGGCCTGCCAGGCTTTGGCGGTCGACCGGAACGGTCGACCGACGTGCACAGATGTGCACAGGATGAGCCGGTCGACTGCACGGTCGATCGCCAGAGAGTATCTGCTCTCTAAAAATAGCCCCGGCCGACCGGGCGGTCGACCGGCAGAGAGCTCAGCTCTCTGTATCCATGCCACGGTCGACCGGCCGGTCGACCACTGGCTCAACGGTCAGAAATCTGACCGTTGGCCGGTCGACGGGCGGTCGACCGACAGGTCATCCTGGCTCCCAACGACTAGTTTTGGAGCCTATTTAAATGGGGTTGTTTTGGGCTGTTTTAGAGAAGATTTTAAGTGGGTTTTTGTACCAGTTTTTCTTACTCTTTTGAGAGGTTTTCTCCACTTGTTTAAGAGCCAAATACTTCCATTCAAAAGGAGAGTTTACCAAGAGTTTTCAAAAGTGATTTTCTTGTGTTTTCCATCACAACTTCCATCCTTATTTTTCTCACAAACACTTAAGCTATCCATTGCTATATCTACCTATAGGAGAGTTGTTGTGAGATTGTTTTTAGGTGATCAAAGTGTTGTGATCACCAGAGACTTCACTTTGTACTTTGAGGAGGCAGACTCGCGGGATCGCGGTGTTTCGAGTTCGTGTGTGAACTCTTTGTAGAGGTGCGGCCTGTTGGCCCAAAAGGTTACACTCTCCATTTATTGAGTTTTGATGATGACAAACCAAATTAGTGCTATTTGGTACTAATGAGTTTGTTTACGATAAGTTTCAGGTTAGTACCATATTTGGAGGCCATTGCTTAGCTATTGCAACAACTTCTAGGTTTCATGAAGCAAAGAAGGCATATTGCATATCAAGGAAGGAACATAGAAGAAGGGGCTCTAGCAAGGCATAGCATGGCTCAAGTCTTGAAGATTGCTCAACAAGATTTGTTTTTAGTTTTATAGGTTTAGAATTTTGTTAAAGAATAATGGATAGGTTTGAAGCTCAATCACACACGTTTTTGCGCACATATTGTTTCTAAGATGATTTTCTATAAAATGTACAAAAATATTTTGATACAAAATCCTCTGCCTACAAATCAATTTTTATGTTTTATACTTAGTACTATTTAAAGATATTTTTCATAAAAATCAAAATCTTTTCAAAATTGTGTTTTAAACTTAACTTTTGACCTGAGCTGGTCGACCGCACCAGTCAACCGTGCCTGTGTCAGTCTTGTCCAGTCGACCGGACAAGTCGACCGTGGTTCTGGCAGATGCACGTATCAGTGTGCATGTTTGCCGGTCGACCGGGCGGTCGACCTGACTGTAGTAGCTTTGCTCTCGGGTTTGTTGGGTCGACCGGGCGGTCGACCGTATGCCTGTAACGGCTCTATTTTTGAATAGGCGGTCGACCGACCGGTCGACCGGACTAGCCGTTGAACAGTAAACGGCTATTTTCTGGGCTGTTTTAAATTTTGTCTTTTTGTGTTTAAAATTAGTTTAAGGGATATATTTCAAACTTAATACTCTCTGATTAATCCTAATTATGTTTTATCCCTAAACCCTAGCCCTCTCCTATAAATAGGGGTGTTTGGGGAGAGATTGTTAAAAAAACAATTATTACAAGAAAAATTCAAAAGTTTAAGGCATTCAAAAGAGTTTTGTTTCTTGGTTTTTGTGCTGAAATTCTCTCTCATTTTCTGAAGTGTTTTTGAAATACTCTCTGATTTAATTTTCTTTCTTCACTTACAATAAGAGCTTCATTCCTACTCATTGTTCTCTAAGGACCTTTGTAAGGGAAGAGAATTTTTGCAAGAGAGAGTTTGTGGTCTTTTGACTACCCAGAGATTACTTGTACTTGAGATTGTGTTACCGGGTACTCCTGTGGAGTTGGGTACTGCGGTTATTGTGTACTATCTTTGTGATAGTGAAGTAGCTAGAATCCTTCTGGGGAAGGCGGGGAGTAGAGCTGGGTGCTCGAACCTCGATAACATATCCTTGTGTTTGCGTTTGGTTTACATTCTTGCACTCCTTACTTTACTTTACTTGCACTTATTACTTGCTTATCATCATCATTGCTATATTTACTTGCTTTCATTCATCTTGTGAATCTTGTTGGGTGATTGTTACATCTTAATTTTTAATTTGTCCATTGATTAGCATTATCACCTATTCACCCCCCTTTAGGTGATTTTCAATTGGTATCAGAGCTTGGACTCTAGGTTTTGGCTTAACATCCATAGAGAGATCCTTAAAATTTGCTAATCAACATTTTCATTCATACATTCATACACTAGTAAACATGGCCGATAACATTAAAACCCCTCCTAAATTTGATGGACTTAATTTCCCTATTTGGAAGGTTAGGATGACTATATTTTTGCAATTTTTGGGTAGCTTAGTGGCCAAGTCCTTGACCAAACCCTATGTAGCACCCGATAGTGATGAGAGCACTTGGACCGACTTCAACTTTAGAGAATATGAGGCTAACTCCAAGGCCCAAAACTCCCTATTAACCGCCTTGAATGAGGATGACCTTACACGGGTAATTCATTGCCAATCCGCTTATGAGATTTGGCAACACTTATTGGTCACACATGAAGGGACTTCACAAGTCAAGAGAGCTAAGATAGATCTCTTGAGGTCTCAATATGAATAATTTAAAATGCTTGATGATGAAAATATTGATTTTATGATTACAAGGTTTACTAAAATTACCAATACTCTTTCTTCCTTAGGCGATGTCATCTCCAACGATCAAAAGGTGCGGAAAGTAATTCGGGCGCTTCCTCCATCTTGGGAGATAAAGGCCACCACCTTAAAGGAGTTAAACGACAAGGATGAGATGGACCTCATTAGCCTCATTGGGAACTTAAAGACCCATGAGATGGAGAAGAAAGCAAGAGAAGAGGCCGCTCTAACAAAGAAGAAATCAATAGCTTTCAAGTCTTCATCCACCCTTGGAGACGATGAGGAAGATGAAGAAGAAGATGAGGAGCTCTCCCTCCTTGTGCGAAACATGAAAAGATTGTACCGGAAGAAAAAGCTCAACTTCCAAAGAAAGTTTGAAAGCAAAGAGGAGAAAAGAATTATATGTTTCAATTGCCGAAGGATAGGACACATCATGGCAGATTGCCCGGAGTTCAAAAAGAAGATGACCACCTCCTTCAAGCCAAAGAAGTCGGAAGAAAAGAAAGCTTACAAGGCAACATGGGATTCGGAAAGCGAGTCCGAAGAAGAAGAAGCGGATACCGCGAATATGTGTTTCATGGCAAACACACCAAAGGTAACCCCTCAATCTCTTGATGAGGAAGATGATGGTTTGAGTAAAGAAGTTATTGTGCATGCCTTTGTTGAACTCTCCGAAACTTATGATAATAAGAAAATTGAATGTCTTAAATTACAAAAGGAAGTTGCTTTTCTTAAAAATCAACTTGGTATGATTTCTAAAGAAAAGGATGATATCTCTTCAAAACTTATTTCTATTCAAAATGAATTTTTAGTGCCTACAAGGTTTCTTGTAAGGCGAAAGCTCCTATTGTAAATGAAAAAGAAATTTCTTCTTTAAATCTAAAATGGTTAATTTTGAAAAGGTTTTGAAAGATTGTGCTTTTAACACCAAGAGGCTTGAAGAAAAGTTTTCTAAAAAGCACACCTCTCATGCTAAAGATTCACATGTTAAGATTCCTCATGCTCACACTACACACAAATCTTCTCATTTTCATGCTCACAATTCTCATGCTCACAAATCACACACTCACTATGCTTTTAAATATGGTAGAGTGTATAGATGCACTTATTGTGATAAGAATGGACATTTGGCTAAATTTTTTATGACCAAGTAAATAGGACCAATAATCTTGTTTGGGTTAATGAAACTAACTCTTTAGGACCCAAGAAAATGTGGGTACCAAAATCAAGACCTAAATTATTTGATGTAGGTACACACCAAGGCTCCAAGACGTAGGGAGCGGTGGTACCTTGATAGTGGTTGTTCAAGACACATGACGTGGGATATCAACAACTTCACAACCCTATCAAGGTACATGGAAGGTGGCACCGTCACCTTCGGGGATGACTCCAAAGGAACTATCATCGGTATAGGTAACATTCAAATTGGTGCATCTCCTATTATAGAGAATGTTGTTTTAGTTGATGGTTTGAAATATAATTTGCTTAGCATTAGTCAATTTTGTGACGTGGACTTAAAGTTGTTTTTGATGATACTTCTTGCAAGATTTTTAATGTTAAATCCGATGATTGTATTCTTACCGGTTTCGTGATAATAATGTTTATATTATTGACATGCTTAATTTAGATTGTTCTACTAAATGCTGAATGCTTTTGATGAAAATTCTTGGCTTTGGCATAGAAGATTAGGACATGCATCTTTTGACCATCTTGCTAGAATTAATTCTAAGGATTTAGTAAAGGGTATACCTTGCTTGAAGTTTGAGAAAGACCGCATTTGTAGTGCGTGCCAACTTGGGAAACAAACTAAGTCTTCCTTCAAACCAATTAAGGATATCATGACTACTAGGCCCTTAGAACTAATTCATCTGGATCTTTTTGGACCAACACAAACTAAAAGTTTAAATGGTAGTAGATTTGCATTTGTTTTAGTTGATGATTTTTCCCGTTTCACTTGGGTTTTCTTCTTGCAAAATAAAGATCAAACTTTTTCTCATTTCAAAATTTTTCGAAAAAGGGTTGAAAAAGAAAAAGGCTTTTCGATTTTGAGAATAAAGAGTGATAGAGGTGGTGAGTTTGTTAACCAACTCTTCATGACTTATTGTGATGAGAAGGGAATCAAGCATGAAATGTCTTGTCCTAGGATTCACAACAAAATGGAGTAGTAGAAAAGAAAAATAGAACACTTCAAGAGATGGCTAGGACAATGATAAGTGAATATGACCTCCCTCAATATTTATGGGCCGAGGCCGTAAACACCGCATGCTATATTTCAAATCGTATTTATGTGTGTAAGAATTCTTCCAAAGCATCTTTTGAAATGTATCATTCTAGAAAACCTAATGTTGCATATTTTAAAGTTTTTGGATGCAAGTATTTTGTTTTAAATACTAAGGAAAATTTGGGTAAATTTGATGCTAAGGCTTATGAAGCTATCTTTGTTGGATATTCTTCTACTAGCAAAGCATATAGAGTATTTAATAGATCTTCACATACTATTAAAGAAACCATGCATGTTAAATTTGAAGAATCTAATGTGTTTGTTGAGAATGTTGTAGAGATTGAACCATTAGGTGAAAACATGGAGAAACTATCATTGAAGGACTCACCCGCTCAAGAAGAAAAGCAAGAATCAATTTGTGATGATCAAGAGGATAAAGAGGAAAGCTCTCAACCGCTTCCTAAAGCTTGGAGATACGCTACAAATCATCCTAAGGAGCTCATCTTGGGTGATGCATCTAAAGGAGTCACAACGCGCTCCAAACTCCATGATCTATGTGGTAACTTTGCTTTCATTTCTCATTTTGAACCAAAGACATTCTCGAAGCCGAGACGGACCCATATTGGTTGCTTACCATGCAAGAGGAACTCAATCAATTTGAGCGCAACCAAGTTTGGCACCTTGTTCCTAAGCCCCACGATAGACCAATAATGGTACTAAGTGGATCTTTAGAAACAAGATGGATGAGTCCGGAAATGTCATTAGGAATAAAGCTAGGTTAGTGGCCCAAGGTTACACTCAAGTTGAGGGAATTGACTTTGAGGAGACCTTTGCACCCGTAGCACGGCTTGAAGCCATACGGATGACACTAGCTTTTGCATCTTTCAAAAATTTAAACTTTTTCAAATGGATGTGAAAAGTGCATTTTTGAATAGTTTTATTAATGAAGAAGTTATGTTTCTCAACCTCCCGGTTTTGTTGATCATGTTCATCCCGATTTTGTTTTTAAACTTGATAAAGCTTTATATGGATTGAAACAAGCTCCTAGAGCTTGGTATGAAAGGCTTTCTAGTTTTCTAATTTCAAATGATTTTGTTAAAGGTAAAGTAGACACAACTCTATTTACTAAGCATGTTGATAATGATATATTAATTGTGCAAATTTATGTAGATGATATAATTTTTGGTTCTACTAATGAGCTTTATGCAAGGATTTTGAAAAGGTCATGCAACTTGAATTTGAAATGTCTTCAATGGGTGAGCTCAATTTCTTCCTTGGACTCCAAATCAAGCAATTGCAAAACGGGACGTTCATAAGTCAAGCCAAGTACGCAAAGGAACTCGTAAAGAAGTTTGGACTTGAAGGCTCAAAGACTTGCAACACTCCCATGGCAACTACAACCAAGCTTGTTAAAGATGACCAAGGTAAAAATGTTGATATTAAATTATATAGAAGCATGATAGGAAGTCTTTTATATTTAACGGCAAGTAGGCCGGATATCATGTTTAGTGTGTGTCTTTGTGCTAGATTTCAATCGTGTCCTAAAGAGTCCCATCTTATGCGGTAAAACGCATTATTCGTTATATTAAGGGCACTATTGGGATGGGTCTATGGTATCCGAAAATCGGAGATTTCTCAATGACGAGTTATTCGGATGCCGACTATGCGGGTTGTAGAGTAGATAGAAAGAGTACTAGTGGGACATGTCAATTTCTTGGTAATTGTCTTGTTTCATGGTCCTCTAGGAAACAAAATTCCGTAGCACTCTCAACCGCCGAGGCGGAGTATGTTGCCGCGGGGGCTTGTTGTGCACAAGTCCTTTGGATGAAACATACTCTCCTTGATTTTGATTTGCATTTTGATCATATAAAATATTTTGTGATAATACTAGTACTATACACATGACTAAGAATACAAATCAACATAGTAAGACCATGCACATTGAGATTAGATATCACTTTCTTAGAGATCATTTTGAGAAAGGAGATATAGATTGATTATATTTCTACAGATTTGCAACTAGCCGATATTTTCACTAAACCTCTTGATTTTGCTAGATTTTCGTTTATTTGTGGAGAACTTAATGTTTGTATTATTGATTAAACATGTGATTCCTACCCTTTTGATGTATGACAAAAAGGGGAGAATAAGTTAGTGCATGATAAAAATAAATTTATATGGTCTTGGTTCCATATGAGTTTATATGAGTTTATATATGTTTTTGTTGTCCTGTTTTGTTTTCATGCGTTTTGAGAATTCTTGTGTTTTGTTAGTATCAAGAAAATAACATGTGATTGTCATTATTGTTTCAATTGGTTTAAATTGGTATCAAGAGCATATATGTTTTTATGTTTTCAATGAATTCTTGTGTTTTGAGTTTAAATGTTTTCTTTATATAGCATAATTTGAGGGGGAGTTTTCTCCTCCCCTATATTTTTATCTTGTAGCCTATTTGTTTTGTCATCATCAAAAAGGGGGAGATTGTTGGCCCAAAAGGTTATACTCTCCATTTATTAAGTTTTGATGATGACAAACCAAATTAGTGCTATTTGGTACTAATGAGTTTGTTTAAAATAAGTTTCAGGTTAGTACCATATTTGGAGGCCATCGCTTAGCTATTGCAACAACTTCTAGGTTTCATGAAGCAAAGAAGGCATATTGCATATCAAGGAAGGAACATAGAAGAATGGGCTCTAGCAAGGCATAGCATGACTCAAGTCTTGAAGATTGCTCAATAAGATTTGTTTTTAGTTTTATAGGTTTAGAATTTTGTTAAAGAATGATGGATAGGTTTGAAGCTCAATCACACACGTTTTTGCGCACATATTGTTTCTAAGATGATTTTCTATAAAATGTACAAAAAATATTTGATACAAAATCCTCTGCCTACAAATCAATTTTTATGTTTTATACTTAGTACTATTAAAGATATTTTTCATAAAAATCAAAATCTTTTCAAAATTGTGTTTTAAACTTAACTTTTGACCTGAGCCGGTCGACCGCACCAGTCGACCGTGCCTGTGTCAGTCTTGTCCGGTCGACCGGATAAGTCGACCGTGGTTCTGGCAGATGCACGTATCAGTGTGCATGTTTGCCGGTCGACCGGGCGGTCGACCTGACTGTAGTAGCTTTGCTCTCGGGTTTGTTGGGTTGACCGGGCGGTCGACCGTATGCCTGTAACGGCTCTATTTTTGAATAGGCGGTCGACCGACCGGTCGACCGGACTAGCCGTTGAACAGTAAACGGCTATTTTCTGGGCTGTTTTAAATTTTGTCTTTTTGTGTTTAAAATTAGTTTAAGGGATATATTTCAAACTTAATACTCTCTGATTAATCCTAATTATGTTTTATCCCTAAACCCTAGCCCTCTCCTATAAATAGGGGTGTTGGGGAGAGATTGTTAAAAAAACAATTATTACAAGAAAAATTCAAAAGTTTAAGGCATTCAAAAGAGCTTTGTTTCTTGGTTTTTGTGCTGAAATTCTCTCTCATTTTCTGAAGTGTTTTTGAAATACTCTCTGATTTAATTTTCTTTCTTCACTTACAACAAGAGCTTCATTCCTACTCATTGTTCTCTAAGGACCTTTTGTAAGGAAGAGAATTTTTGCAAGAGAGAGTTTGTGGTCTTTTGACTACCCAGAGAACTTGTACTTGAGATTGTGTTACCGGGTACTCCTGTGTAGTTGGGTACTGCGGTTATTGTGTAACTGTCTTTGTGATAGTGAAGTAGCTAGAATCCTTCTGGGGAAGGCGGGGAGTAGAGCTGGGTGCTCGAACCTCGATAACATATTCTTGTGTTTGCGTTTGGTTTACATTCTTGCACTCCTTACTTTACTTTACTTGCACTTATTACTTGCTTATCATCATCATTGCTATATTTACTTGCTTTCATTCATCTTGTGAATCTTGTTGGGTGATTGTTACATCTTAATTTTTAATTTGTCCATTGATTAGCATTATCACCTATTCACCCCCCTCTAGGTGATTTTCACGGCCTCGGCGAGCTAGTGGCTTGCGGTGTGTTCTTGCGGGAACAAGTGAAGGGACTAGAGAGTCCAAAGAGTTCAAGTGTGAATTCGCCTTGTAGGTGTTGCGACACCGAGTGATCCGGTGGGATCGATTTATAGTGGAAATCCTTCAAGTGTTGAAGGCGGGGACGTAGAGCAAGTTTGCTCGAACCTCGAAACAAAATATCCCGTGTTTGCGATTGCTCTCTCTATCTCTTACTTGTTTATATCTTGCATGCTTATGTTGCTTTCATCTTTATATGCTTGATATATATTTGTGTGCTTAATTGTTATATGCTTGGGGATTGTTTGCTAACACTTGTATTCAACCAAAAGAGCCAACGCGGCACCTCAACTCTTATTTAGAGGAATCTTGAGGAGTTAGTCCAGAGCCCTTCACGGGGAATCCGGCTACACTCTTGTGTTATACTTGGTGTTTAGTTTAAGAAGTTTTAGTTTGCATTAAATAGTTTTAATTCCGCTTTAATTGACCATTAGATTAGCTCATCACCTATCACCCCCCTCTAGGTAATTACAGGGATTAGGTCTGAGTCTGCTATAGTAAATTGCTACAGTAAATTTCTATATATATATATATATATATGCTTTTCTTTCTCTCTTTCTTTCTTTTTCTTTTTTCTTTTTAAAACAGGTCAGATTCGGGTCTGTGCTGTCACAGACCCGGACTGGCTCTGGTCACATAACCAGATCCGGACTGGGTCTGATCTCGCGGGACCAGGCCCTGGCCTGGTCTGGTCTGGCCGGACTAGATCCTGGCCAGACTGGGCCAGGGTCCTGGCCAGACTTGGTCTGGCGGGCAGGCTCAGCCAGAGCCTGGGCCTGGCTCTAGCTGAGACAGCCCAGATTTTCTCCTTTTTTTTGATTGAAATAAAAATCTAAAAATTAATTAAAAATCATGATAATTAGGAGGCATATCTTTGGTGTTCTACATATTTTTATTAAGATTTTAAAACAAGTTTTTCATGGTAAAATTAATAGTGTTAACCAGTGTATACACCTGTTCGATGAAATGCCAATGAGAATTAAAATCTATGCAAATGCAAAATAACTTACCCAGAACGCTTCCTTTCTGTCTGAATCTTCTTCCTCATGTCCAGCACCTCAGAGTCTTGCTATATTTGGCAGAGAAAGTGAGAGAGAAGAGAGAAAGAGAGAGACTTAGATTTTTTATGTGGTTTGAGTAGGAATGAAAATGGTGAAATTGTCTCTTATACAGGAACCCACAGACCCTTAGGCAACCCCTGAGAGTTATGGGTATGTGAAGGGAGTAGTAGGTTCGGTTGTGGTGAGTGAGAATGAGGGGGAGAAAGTGTGAGAGAAGTTAGAGAGAGTAGGGGAAAGTTGGAGAAGATGAAAAGAGAGGAGGTTAAAATAGATGGGCTTGGGCTTTTATGCCATATGCCAATGTGGCATCATGGTTTAGTCATTTCATTCCTACTTGGCTGACCTGAGTTCAAGCCCTAGTGGCTACAATAAGTTTTCAGAATTTAATTTTTTTTTTATTTTTATTTTAATTGCATTTTTATATAATTCAGTATTTCATTATTATTTTATTGGATTAAACTCCTAAAAATTCAGAAAAATCCTCAAAAATAAAAAATGTCATCCTGAACTTTATTGTGAAGTCAGATCTTCAAAATTATCCCTGATTTTTAATTAAAAATTTTGGAGTCAGTCTGTGACACCGATCGACCCTAATTGAGATTCTTCTCCGATAATTCCCAAAAAAAAATCTGAAAAATCTAGAAAAATTTAAAATAATAGAAAATAATATCTTGGGCTGAAATGACCTCAATCTGGCTATTAGGATGATTAAATTGGGTATCATATAGCAGTATTGATCGACGTACATAGGGAACCAAGGGTTACATTCACAAACCCTCAATACACAATCCTATATTCTGATTTGGAGAGAAGGTCAGAGATTGTGTGAATGAAAAAAATTCAAAAATGCAGAGTGGAAGGATATTGAAAATTTTTAAATCTTTTTGTGCTTTTTGATTTTCTCTTTCAAAACTTTTCTTGAATGAATAAAACTTGTTAAATGGTAGGGATACTCAAAATAGTCGTTCTCTACTCAAAATAGCCATTTACAATAGTCGAAACAAAGTTGAATACATGAAATAACTATTATAGGCTATTTGACACTTTGGCGATCGACCGGCTAAGGCTAGAAATATAGCCATTGCTATAGGTCGATGGGCAGTCGACTAGCTTGGGGTCAGAGTTCTTTTTGAACTCTGATTGGCGGTCTACCGTGCGGTCGACCGACCAGAGCCAGCAACAAGGTCACTGAAGCTATGGTCAATCGTGCGGTGACCTGGCTCAGAACTAATACTCTGTGCAAACACATGCAAATAAGATCAACCGGGCAATTGACCCATGGAGCTGTCTGCTTTACTAGAGGTCGACCGTGCAGTCGACCGGCTTCAGCCCAAAAACAGATTTTTGAAATATTTTGAAAAATTTTCATTTCTTTTGATAAAATCTTAAGACTATATATATATATATATATATATATATATATATATATATATATATATATATATATATTTGTGTATGTGTGTGTAAAATACTTTCTTATCTTATATAAATAAGCTATGTAGAATAGAAATTAGTTAGTGTGTAAAGCCAACACATATATACTAATTTCTTAAAAAATATTTCAAGACATAAACTTTGTTCTGAAAAAACTAAATAGAAAATTCCTTTTTGTGTGTGTGTATCTCTAAGCATTCCAACATTTAAAAAAGATTTTGATAAACTAAAATGTTATGTTGATCAAGTATATATACGCCAAGAATACAAGTCTTCATCTTCATGGTGCTTCTTCGTATTCAAAACTGATTCTTTTGCTCTTGACTTCTATACTTGAATCTTCAATATTAGAATCTTGATTTTACTTTACTCCATGTGTGGTTGAAGCTAAACCTATGTTCTTGAGAACCTGTAGAATTAAAAACACTTAAACAAATATGCTTGTATTTAACTACATGAGTTTTGTAATCATCAAAATAGATATAGTACTTATACCATTGGGTAAACAATCTCCCCTTTTTGATGATGATAAAATTTACGGAGTTATTTTAAAACAATATGAAAAAGCTTCTTGTGAAGATCTCCTGAAATGATGCATATCCAAAAACAAATGACATACATAGAGATTCATCAATCATAATAAGTCATCACAAATGCATACGACAAAGATACATCAATAGAGATTATACATATACATAAACATCCTCCATCCATCCAATCCGCCATCCTCCAATTTAGGAAACATAAGTGCTATAACAAGTGCTATAACAAAAAGAAACATAATGTTGACACTCGAAAAAGACAGAACTCCCGCATTCATCTTCAACCGGTCTGGAAGACGTCTAACTTATCGACATCTACAAAAGATAAGTCGAAGATAAGCTGATGACCAGAAATGAGGTAACAATATGGACATTACTAATCCAGTAAAGCAGATAGTAAGCCAAAGTTACCTTTAAAGAGACCGAAGCAGGCCTAAGACGCTATACTTAGCCTGGTATAATCCCAAGATAAGCTTCATAGCTCTTCACGGAACTAACAATTTCGCTTGAGCTTAGTTGGTAGCCTTGCATTGAGGCTAACTTTTAGCTTCGCCTGAAGCTTTCTATTTAGCCCTGCCAAGGGCTGATTTAAGAGCTTCGCGCCAGGAGCTCTATCCCTAGCTGAGTCATAGCTCCGCTATGGGCTGAGTCTCAGCTTCGCACGAGGCTCTGAAGATAACTTCGCCTGAGACTATGAGCTAAGTCTTAGCTTCACAGGATCCAGCTTCGTCTAAGCTAGCTCCACAGGATCTAACTTCGCATGAGCTAGCTTCACACAATCTAGCTTCGCCTGAGCTAGTTCCACAGGATCCAGCTCCGCATGATCTAGCTTCGCATGACTCAGCTCTGCAGTGAGCTTTGACCAGGTCATCATATTAACCGTTTTAAAATCCCACGAGGGATTAATGGGTCAACCCCACTAATTTAGCGGGATTAACGCCACTTTAAGTGGGCGATTACACCCGGCCACTTTAAGTGGGCGGCTTCGTCCTATATTAGGTGGAGACAAATCAGCCATAACGGCAGGAGGACGTTCAAACAAACCCTCTAGCTTCGCCAGAAGCTCGCAAATAGCTTTGCAGCAAGGTCATTTGCGAGCCTTGCGCGAAGCTAATAGCTGATTCAGCCTTGCTGAAATCAAGGGGCACCCCACTTTTGGCTATAAATAGTCCCTTATCACAGAGCAAAAGCAAGAGGAAGGACGGACAGAAAGAGAGGAAAATCGACTCGAAAAGAGCAGAATTCCTAGCAAAAGGGCTCTACTAATATCCTGTTCTCCGATTCCCCAAGCCAAGCGAGAAGGGAGTCTTATTAGAAGGTAGTCCGATCATCTGACCGGTCGTATCATCAAAGGAATAAAGTGAGATCTACTTGTAATTTTCCCAGAAATCTTAGAGGAGATCTACTTGTAATTTTCTTTCTTTAAAAAAATACTTGTACTTTCGCTCATCGACTTCTTTTTGTAAGTATTCCCTTTGTTGAATCATTTTCAATGGAAAATAAGATGGCGACTCCGCTGGAAAAATCAGTCTTTTGGCGCAATAAGGAGAAAGTGTCGCAATATGACGGTCAGAATCCGGAGCCCGTTATGTTCGAAAACTTGGTCATTCATTTCGACCAAGAAAAATTTGAAGAATTGCTCTCGGAGGGTAGTCCAGTGCTCCACGCTCGGAAGCACAGGAAGATCTCGATGGCCAAAGCTTTAGAGCAGATGCCAACCTTAACCAGGTGAGCAGCTGGAAGAGCCTCGTCCTAACTCCTCTCAGCCTCAATTGAGGCTAAAAATGCCTTGCGCAAGGCTAGCCAGGTTCCCTGTGAACCTAAAACTTCGCCTCCCAAGCAGATGTGGAGGCCAAAACAGGAAGCTCCGTGTGAAGCGTCAGGCGAAGCTACGCCACAACTTCGCCTATCACGCGAAGACAAAGGCAAAATGCCTGTCCAGTTTGGCAGCTTCACCGAGACTATCAGCCGCGAGCTAGGGCAGCAACTCTGCTTTCGCCTAATTCAAGAGCAATAACTCTTTGCGCCAACCTCGCTCCCACGAGCCAAGCTACTGATGGTATGGCGAACACAGCGCCAGTACCTCAGGGTACGCGTGGGATTCCCAGCCGCCAGGCTGAAACTGTAGCACCTAGCAGTGCTAACCACCTTTACAACAAGTTGGCAAACAAAGCACCACGGCGTGCTTCGCGCCCCAAATCCTCAAACGTTAAGTTCCTTCTTCGCAACGGAGCTAAGGGATCATCCCTGGGTGCTGAAAGCGGTGCTTATGCAGCTTCAGCGCCTAAGGGTGTTATCAAAGATCTCAGCCGTGAAGCTAGAACTAAAACACTATCTAGTGCCAATCACCTCTGCGGTGATAAAAAGAACGAGGCATCGTCCCGTGCTTCACTTCCAAAACCTGCGGATGCCAAGTCCGCCCCTTGTAAAGCTATGAGCAAAAAGGTGATCGATGCGCGATCTGCCCATGTCTCCACGCTGAGTCACTTAAGCTTGGCTAAATTTGACTTGCGAGAGTTCTTAATGAACAAACGGAAGTCAAAAATTGCTCCATACTTCTCCCACTTGTTGTGAACAAGTGGGATGTCAGTTGGTGACAGTCCACTCAGTCCATTACAGACTAGGACCAGTCCCCGCCACTCCTCCAAATCGACAGTCAGTCTTTGATCGAATATCGGTGCGAGCTCCTGTGAAGCATCACAAAAGGATCATATCACGAAATCTACCAGATCTGTCCTCTGCATCTGTCAATGTGATCGAAAGGGGAAGGGAATCACGTAGAGGCAGGCGAGCGCCACGTGGTGCTAACTCTCCTTCCTTCAGTTCTCCAGATCCGGACTATAGCCCTGGGTTAGGCCAAGTTCTGGTAGAAGAAGAAGGTGTGTTCTGAAGCACCAGATCTAGGGTTGCAATACCCTACAGTTATGAGCAGCCATCCTCCTCAACTGGAGTAACCTCATCAGAACCAATGAGAAGATTGTTCCAATGGTCTGATAAGGAGGAGGAAGACAGTGGGTATGCCTCTTCAGCAACAGTCAGCTCGATACGAACAGATAGAGTGTCGGTGCATATGGCTGATAATGGTAATGATGACCTCCGCTGACGGTTGGAAGCTCAGGAGCAAACCTCCAAGGCTCAGCAAGAAGCCTTGGACAACATTCAACAGATGCTCGCCCAACTCCTCACTAACCGGAATAACAATAATCCCGGGAGTAATCAAAATGAGGAGGAACATCGTGATGATGAACAACCCAAGACTGAGAAGTCAAAGAAAAGTTCTTTTATGAATGCTGAAGTTCTTAAAGGCATTCAAGCTCAAATCGCATCCCTCGCCCAGAGGGACGAACTGAAGAAAGTAGGGGAAGTCCGTCCTTACCCCTTGGAATGGGATTCAGTACCATACCCACCAAAGTTCAAGCCACCAACATTACATACGTATGATGGTAAGAGCTCGCCAAACCAGCACATCTATTACTTTCGTCTGAGACTGATAACGTTATAGATAACGATGCAATCATGGCCAGATTGTTCATCGGCACCCTGAAGAGGGTGGCATTTGACTGGTTTCGAAGCCTTCCTCTGGGCTCTATCAATTCCTGGATCGACTTAGAAACTCGATTTCTTTCTCATTTCTAAGAGGACGATACTGAGATAACCATGGACAAACTCCTCTCTACCGTGCAGAGGAAGGGCGAATCTGTCTGTGATTACATTGAGCTGTTCAAAAACTTGTCTCTGATGTGCCCAGTAGGGATGCCATTGCCCATGCTCTTGTAGACATATAGGCATAACTTCTTAGACCAAGTGGAAATTCGTATGGGCGCCGTCAAAGCCCATACCTGGAAGGAACTAGTCGAGCAAGCAGAGATAGCCGAAAAGTCAGCTAAAAAGTTTGAACCATCTATCCCTAAAGGCAAATGGGGTATGAATAATAAGGGGCGCGGCGAGATGGCGCAGTCTTCCCAAGACAAAGGGAAAGAGACTATGTCCGTTGAACTGTCAGGAGACGTTCATCCGAAGGCTAAGAAGAGTGGCGTCAATAATCAAAAGTTTAAGTTTCTTCCGAAACAATATTCCTTCAAAGACGAGCAGGTGGTTACGATATTCCATTTACTCCACAAAGGGAATAAGTTGAAACTACTGGATGCTCGGCGCCCTAATGAAGTGGGACGCATGAACGATCCCAACTATTGCCTCTTTCATAGGATGGTTCATCATCCTATTAATAAGTGCTTTGTCCTCAAGGACAAAATTCAGGCTTTGGTCGATGCCGGAGTTCTGACTTTAAAGTCAGAACAAAAGAAGGTCACTGCAAACATGGTGACCCTCGAGTTCGACAAAACCCAAAAGTCACAGTTCCAGAGGGTCTTTCCCAATCCTGAAGCACTGCTAGAAGTAAGAGATCCTTCAGCTAAAAATTAGGAGATTAAGGGTCTTGTTCTCTTGACATTGGAAACAGGGAAAATCATGTGGATACACCCAGACCTTGCCCAAGACGAACAATAGGATTCGAAGAAATCAAAGTTGAAGGGCAAATCTTGCAATGTTATCTCTATCTTGGGAGGATGGTAATGTGACATCAGCTTCTCTTAGCGATTCTGAGGGGGAAACGCACGCTTGCACAGCGCAGGCTGATGTCCCTCAGCCGATAGGTACTCGATCTGAAAATCATACTTAAAACAGTATGAGAGGGTTACTGATGAAACACAATAGCAAACGACGTCAGTACAAATACCCATGCCAGCTCCGGTCCCGACAACGGAAAAAGAGAAGCAGAAAGAAGTCCGATTTGACCATATCCTGAAGAAGCCTTCAGGCCCAGGACTTTGAAATCACCTAGAGGGGGGGGGGGTGAATAGGTGATAATGCTAATCAATGCACAAATTAAAATTGTGATGCAACGATCACCCAAAACAAGACTATAAGCCGAATACCCCGTGAAGGGATCTGAACTCCTTCCTCGTGATTCCTCTAGATAAGAGTTTGAGGTGCGTATTGCAATCTTGTTGTATGAGTATTTGATCGATAATATGAATATGAAACAAGTGTATATAGCAATGAATATGTAGAGCAAGTACAATGTTGCAATGAATATGTAGAGCAAGTTAATGAAGCAATGATTATAAAGAAAGGAATTAAAGCAAGTAAACCAAACGCAAACACCGAGAATTTTTCCGAGGTTCGAGCACCAGCTCTACGTCCCCACCTTCACCCAGAAGGATTTCTAACCACTATAACTTCACAAAGAGTTACAATCACACCGGAGTACCCAACTCTAAAATCTCAAGTACAAGTATTCTCTTGATGATCAAAAGACCACAAACTCTCTTTTGAAAAATCCTTTTCCCTTACAAAAGCCCTATAGAACAATGAGTAGGATTGAAGCTCTAGTATTGTAAGTGGAAAAAGAAAATGAATTTTGAGAGAGCTTTGAAACAAAAATTTCAGAAATGAGAGAGATTTTTCAGCACAAAAACCAAGAACAAAACTCTTTTGAAAGCCTTTAAACTTTGAATATTTTTTGCAAATGATTGTTGTAAATCCCACAACCTTAATCACCCCTATTTATAGGATAGAGCTAGGGATTAAAGGGTAAACTAATATAATAGGTAATTAGGAAGTATTTAACCCAAAAACCAGCCCCTAAACTCGTTTAGAGACAAAAAGGACGATTTAAAACGTGTTTTAAAAAGTAGTCGTTAAGGCTGAAACACAGCCTCGGTCGACCGCCCGGTCGACCGTAACAAACAGAGAGTCACTGACTTTCAGTCGGCCGAAGGTCAGTCGACCGAAAATGGGTTTCGGTCGACCGCCCGGTCGACCGGGAAACGTTCACACATGCACGCACCCAACGGTCAGAATCCTGGTCGACCGAGTCGGTCGACCGATCTGACCTGACATAGAGTCGGTCGACCGGCCGGTCGACCGCCTCAGGTCAAAAACTGAAATTTGAAAAGGATTTTGAGGAGATTTTGATGGTTTACAAAATAGTTTCGATCAGAACTATGTATAATACACAAAATTGAGTTTATAAGTAATAGACTATATTTAAAAATATTTTGTATATATATATAGGAGAAATTTTTAGAAAAGACATGTGCGCAAAAACTTGTGTGTAGAAATTTGAGCTTCAAACCTATTCACTATTCTTTAACAAAACTATAAAACTAAAAACAATCTAATGAAGTCTCTGAGCCATAATGAAGTCTTAAGCCATGCAATGTCATGCTAGAGCCTTCTCTTCTATGGACATTTCCTCTTGTGCCATTTGCCTTATTTGATCCATGAACCTAGAAAACCTTGCAATAGCTAAGCAATGGCCTTCATAAAAGGTACTAACCTGAAACTCATCTTAAACAAACTTATTAATACCATATAGCTTCTATGTGTTTTGTTATCATCAAAACTTTAAATAAATGGAGAGTGTAACCTTTGGGGCCAACAATCTCCCCCTTTTTGATGATGACAAAACATTTAGGCTATATCAAAAAGATATAAAGAGAGAGGTAAAGCTCCCCCTCAAATTATGCTATATTAAACAAGTAAAAGCAATTCAAAAATCGTAAAGAACAATAATTTGAATTTTTTAAATAGCAAGCAAAAACATGAAACATGAGACTATAATTTGATGATGACAAAACATATAGGCTATATCAAAAAGATATAAAGAGAGAGGTAAAACTCCCGCTCAATTATGCTATATTAAACAAGTAAAAGCAATTCAAAAACCGTAAAGAACAATAATTTGAATTTTTTAAATAGAAGGCAAAAACATGAAACATGAGACTAAAAACTCTTGCTAAAAACTCTTGCAAAAACCATATACACTTGCAAAACTCATATATACCTCATATACAAGAAACTCATCATACCCATATTTCTCCCCTTTTTGTCATACATCAAAAAGGGATAAAAAAATTATTCAATAACACAAACATTAAGTTCACCACATATAAAGGAAAATCTATTAAAATCAAGTGGTTTAGTGAAAATATCGGCAAGTTGCAAATCCGAAGAAACATAATCAATCTCTATATCACCTTTCTCAAAATGATCTCTAAGAAAGTGATATCTAATCTCAATGTGCTTGATTTGCATTCTTAGTCATATGAATAGTACTAGTATTATCACAATATTTTTATATGGTCATAATGAAAATCATAATCAAGGAGAGTCTGTTTCATCCAAGGACTTGTGCACAACAAGCCCCTGCCGCAACATACTCCTCCTCGGCGGTTGAGAGGGCTACCGAATTTGTTTCTTAGAGGACCATGAAACAAGACAATTACCAAGAAATTGACATGTCCCACTAGTACTCTTTCTATCCACTCTACAACCCGCATAGTCGGCATCCGAAAAAATCGTCATAGAAAAATCTCCGGTTTTCGGATACCAAAGACCCATTCCAATAGTGCCCTAATATAACGAATGATGCGTTTTACCGCAATAAGATGAGACTCTTTAGGACACGATTGGAATCTAGCACAAAGACATACACTAAACATGATATCCGACCTACTTGCCGTTAAATACAACAAACTACCAATCATGCTTCTATATAACTTAATATCAACACATTTACCTTGGTCATCCTTATCAAGCTTGGTGGTAGTTGCCATGGGAGTGCTGCAAATTTTCGAACCTTCAAGTCCAAATTTCTTTATGAGTTCCTTGAGTACTTGGCTTGACATATGAATATCCCATCCTGCATTTGCTTGATTTGGAGTCCAAGAAAGAAGTTTAATTCACCCATTGAAGACATCTCAAATTCACGTTGCATACACTTTTCAAATTCCTTGCAAAGAAGCTCATTAGTAGAACCAAAAATTATATCATCAACATAAATTTGCACTATAAGAATGTCATTATCAACATTCTTAGTAAATAATGTTGTGTCTACTTTGCCTTTAACAAAATCATTTGAAAGAAGAAAACTAGAAAGCCTTTCATACCAAGCTCTAGGAGCTTGCTTTAATCCATACAAAGCTTTATCAAGTTTAAAAATAAAATTAGGATGAACATGATCAACAAAATCGGGAGGTTGTTCAACATAAACTTCTTCATTTATAAAACCATTTAAAAATGTACTTTTTACATCCATTTGAAAAAGTTTAAAATTTTTAAAAGATGCAAAAGCTAGTGTGATCCGTATGGCTTCAAGCCGTGCTACAGGTGCAAAGGTCTCCTCAAAGTCAATACCTTCAACTTGAGTGTAACCTTGAGCCACTAAACTAGCTTTATCCTAATAACATTTTCTGACTCATCCATCTTATTCCTAAAAATTCACTTAGTACCAATTATTGGTCTATCGTGGGGTCTAGGAAAAAGGTGCCAAACTTGGTTGCGCTCAAATTGATTGAGTTCTTCTTGCATAGCTAGCAACCAATATGAGTCACCCTCGGCTTCGAGGATGTTTTTGGGTTCAAAATGAGAGATGAATGCAAAATTACCACACAAGTCATGGAGTTTGGAGCGAGTTGTTACCCCTTTAGATACATCACCTATGATGAGATCCTTGGGATGATTTGTAGCGAATCTCCAATCTTTCGGAAGTGGTTGAGATTGTTCCACTTCTTCATTTTGAACTTCACCAATAGGTTCTTGCTTCTCTTCTTGAATGGGTGAGTCCTTCAAGGAAATTTTCTCCATGTACTCACCTAATGAGTCAATCTCTACAACATTCTCAACAACAACATTAAATTCTTCAAATTTAACATGTATGGATTCTTCAATAGTAAGAGAAGATTTATTGAATACTCTATAAGCTTTATTAGTAGTAGAATATCCAACAAATATTGCTTCATAGGCCTTAGCATCAAATTTACCCAAGTTATCTTTAGTATTCAAAACAAAACACTTGCATCTAAAAACTTTGAAATATGAAACATTTGGTTTTCTTAAATGATAAATTTCAAAAGATGTCTTGAAAGTATCTTTACACAAATAAATACGGTTTGATTTGTAGCATGCGGTGTTTACGGCCTCGGTCCATAGATATTGAGGGAGGTCATATTCACTTATCATAGTCCTAGTCATCTCTTGAAGGGTTCTATTCTTTCTTTCTACAACTCCATTTGTTGTGGAGTTCTAGGACATGACATTTCATGCTTAATTCCCTTTTCATCACAATAAATCATGAAGAGTTGGTTAATGAATTCACCACCTCTATCACTTCTTATTTTCAAAATCGAAAAACCTTTTTCTTTTTCAACTCTTTTTCGAAAAATCTTAAAATACGAAAAAGTTTGATCTTTGTGTTCCAAAAAGAAAACCAAGTGAACCGGGAAAAATCATCAACTAAAACAAAAGCATATCTACTACCATTTAAGCTTTTAGTTTTAGTTGATCTAAAAAGATCCATGTGAATTAATTCTAATGGCCTAGTTGACATGATATCCTTGATTGGTTGAAAGAAGACTTGGTTTGTTTCCCAAGTTGGCACGCACTACAAATGCGGTCTTTTTCAAACTTCAAGTAAGGAATACCCTTCACCAATTCCTTAGAATTAATCCTAGCAAGATGATCAAAAGATGCATGTCCTAATCTTCTATGCAAAGCCAAGAAGTCTCATCAAAAGCATTCAAGCATTTAGTAGAACAATCCAAATTAAGCATGTCAATGATATAGACATTATTATCACGAAATCCGGTGAGAATACAATCATTGGTTTTACAATCGAAAATTTTGTAAGAAGAATCATCAAACACAACTTTAAGACCACGATCACAAAGTTGACTTATACTAAGCAAGTTATGTTTAAGTCCATCAACAAGAACAACATTTTCTATAATAGGAGATGCACCAATTTGAATGTTACCTATACCGATGATAGTGCCCTTGGAATCATCTCCGAAGGTGACGGTGCCACCTTCAACGTACCTTGATAGGGTTGTAAAGTTGTTGATATCCCATGTCATATGTCTTGAACAACCACTATCAAGGTACCACCGCTCCTTACGTCTTGGAGCCTTGGTGTGTACCTACATCAAATAATTTGGACTTGATTTTGGTGCCCATATTTTCTTGGGTCCTAAAGTGTTAGTGTCATGAACCCACACAAGATTATTGGATCTATTTATTTGATCATAGCAAAATTTAGCTAAGTGGCCATTTCGACCACAATAAGTACATCTATAAACTCTTCCATATTTAAATGCATAATGAGTGTGTGGCTTACTAGCATGTAACTTGTGTGCATGAGTAGTTTTAACATGTGAAGTGTTGACATGGTGAGCATTTTTAGCATGGGTTGTTTTATCATTCTTAACATGTGGAGTGTGCTTCTTTGAAAACATTTCCTCTAATTTCTTAGTATTAAAAGCACAATCTTTTAAAACATTTTCAAAATCAATAATTCTAGTTTTAACAAAGAAAATTCATTTTCATCAACTTTTGGAAATTAGCTTTACAAGCAACTTTATAAGCATCAAATTCTCTTTAATTGAAATAAGATTAGAAGAAATTTCTTCCTTTTCTTTTGAAACAATTGCAAGTTGGTTTTAAGCAACTCAATTTCCTTTTTCAATTTAGAGCATTCTACCTTTTTATCATCAAAGCTTTCAGAAAGTTCAACAAAAGCATGTTCTAGCATTTCTCTACTTATTTCATTTTCTTCATCAAGAGGTTGAGTGGTTACCTTGGGTGTGTTTGCCATGAAACACATATTTGCCGTGTCCACCTCATCTTCGGACTCGCTTTCTGAATCCCAAGTGGCTTTGTATGCCTTCTTTTCAACCGGCCTCTTTAGCTTTAAGGAAGAAGTCATCTTTTTCTTGATGTCGGGACAATCGGCCATGATATGTCCGGGTTTCCAACAATTATAACAAATGATTCTTTTCTCCTCCTTCCCTTCCCATTTCTTTCTATTAGTTGAGTTTGTTCTTGCGGTACATCCTCTTCACATTTCTCACTAGGAGAGATAGCTCCTCATCCTCTTCTTCATCTTCATCATCGTCATCAATGGTAGAGGAAGACTTGAAAGTTATGGATTTCTTCTTTTGAGGTACCGCTTCTTCTCTTGCCTTCTTTTCCATCTCATGAGTCTTAAGGTTTCTAATAAGACTTATGAGATCATCATCTTTATCATTCAACTCCTTTAAGGTGGTAGCTTGATCTCCCATGATGAAGGAAGAGCTCGAATCACTTTGCGCACCTTTTGGTCGTTGCTTATATCATCACCTGGAGAAGAAAGAGCATGGTAATCTTAGTAAACTTGATAATCATAGAATCAATAGACTCATCTTCAAGCATTTTAAAACTTTCATATTGGGACCTCAAGAGATCTATTTTAGCTCTCTTTACTTGTGATGTCCCCTCGTGTGTGACCAATAAGTGTTGCCAAATCTCATAGGCGGATTGGCAATGTATAACCGTGTAAGATCATCCTCATTCAAGGCGGTGAGAAGGGAATTTTGAGCCTTAGAATTAGCCATATATTCTTTGTAGGTAAAGTCGGACCACGTGCTCTCCTCACTACCGGGTCTACTATAGGGTTTGGTTAAGGATTTAGCAACTAAACAACCTAGGGATTGTAGAAAGATAGTCATCCTAACCTTCCAAATGGGAAAATTGAGTCCATCAAATTTAGGAGGGGTCTTAATGTTGTCGACCATTTTTACTAGTGTATGAATGAAAGAATGCAAATAGTGATTAGCAAATTTAGGGTCTCTCTAAGGATGTGAAGCCAAAAACTAGAGTCCTAGCTCTGATACCAATTGAAATCACCTAGAGGGGGGTGAATAGGTGATAATGCTAATCAATGCACAAATTAAAAATTGTGATGCAATGATCACCCAAAACAAGACTAGAAGCTGAATATCCCGTGAAGGGATCTGAACTCCTTCCTCATGATTCCTCTAGATAAGAGTTTGAGGTGCGTATTGCAATCTTGTTGTATGAATATTTGATCGACAATATGAATATGAAACAAGTGTATATAGCAATGAATATGTAGAGCAAGTATAATGTTGCAATGAATATGTAGAGCAAGTAAATGAAGCAATGATTATAAAGCAAGGAATTAAAGCAAGTAAACCAAACGCAAACACCGAGAATTTTCCGAGGTTTGAGCACCCAACTCTACGTCCCCGCCTTCACCCAGAAGGATTTCTAGCCACTATAACTTCACAAAGAGTTACAATCACACCAGAGTACCCAACTCCACAATCTCAAGTACAGTATTCTCTTGATGATCAAAAGACCACAAACTCTCTTTTGAAAAATCCTTTTCCCTTACAAAAGCCTATAGAACAATGAGTAGGATTGAAGCTCTAGTATTGTAAGTGGAAAAAGAAAATGAATTTTGAGAGAGCTTTGAAATAAAAACTTCAGAAATGAGAGAGATTTTTCAGCACAAAACCAAGAACAAAACTCTTTTGAAAGCCTTTAAACTTTGAATATTTTTTGGAAATGATTGTTGTAAATCCCACAACCTTAATCACCCCTATTTATAGGATAGAGCTAGGGATTAAAGGGTAAACTAATACAATAGATAATTAGGAAGTATTTGACCCCAAAATCAGCCCCTAAACTCGTTTAGAGACAAAAAGGACGATTTAAAATGTGTTTTAAAAAGTAGCCGTTAAGGCTGAAACACAGCCTCGGTCGACTGGCCGGTCGACCGGGTTTTCAAAAAAATAGAGCCATTGCAGGCCCACGGTCGACCGCCCGGTCGACCGCAACAAACAGAGAGTCACTGACTTTCAGTCGGCCGAAGGTCAGTCGACCAAAAATGGGTTTCGGTCGACCGCCCGATCGACCGGGAAACGTGCATACATGCACGCACCCAACGGTCAGAATCCCGGTCGACCGAGTCGGTCGACCGATCTGACCTGACATAGAGTCAGTCGACCGGCCGGTCGACCGCCTCAGGTCAAAACTGAAATTTGAAAAGGATTTTGAGGAGATTTTGATGGTTTAAAAAATAGTTTCGATCAGAACTATGTATAATACACAAAATTGAGTTTATAAGTAATAGACTATATTTAAAAATATTTTGTATATATATATATAGGAGAAATTTTTAGAAAATACATGTGCGCAAAACTTGTGTGTAGGAATTTTGAGCTTCTAACCTATTCACTATTCTTTAACAAAACTATAAAACTAAAAACATATCTAATGAAGTCTCTGAGCCATAATGAAGTCTTGAGCCATGCAATGTCATGCTAGAGCCTTCTCTTCTATGGACATTTTCTCTTGTGCCATTTGCCTTATTTGCTCCATGAACCTAGAAAACCTTGCAATAGCTAAGCAATGGCCTTCATAAAAGGTACTAACCTAAAAACTCATCTTAAACAAACTTATTAGTACCATATAGCTTCTATGTGTTTTGTTATCATCAAAACTTTAAACAAATGGAGAGTGTAACCTTTTGGGCCAACAGACTTAACATGCCCTTTCGCTTTGACATATTGGCCCAGTTGGCTAATATCCCTGCTCGTATCACCATAGACGAGCTGCTTCACCTCTCGAAAGAGACAAGATAAGCACTTAGGGATGCACTGGCTAACTCAGAATCATTTCTGACACATATGCCAGAAATCTCTAGGGATGACACTCAGCCCTCTTGTTCTGAATGTCATCATGTACAATCAAAAGTACGTGTTATTACTTTCACAGCTGAGGAAATGCTCCTCAAAGACAACAAGCACGATCGATCTTTGTACTACAGCGGATACATCGGTTCGACATGCATTGAAAGGGTACAGGTTGATCCAGGGTCTGCACTCAGCATCATCCCAAAAGGCTCCTCTACTTCCTTGGCATACCACTGTATCGGTTGTCTGCAACTACTACGATTATATATGGTTTTAATGCAGGGAGTAGTCACCCACTTGGAAAGATTCGACTCCGTTGCCGAATCGAGAACCTGAAATCAGCAGTGACGTGCTACGTCATTGATGTTGACACGTCATACAACTTATTGCTAGGACGACCCTGGATCCACGCTAACTGGATTGTTCCCTCTACTCTGCACCGTGCTTCAAATATGTTGAAGATGATACAACAGTACGAACTGTGTTCGCTGAGAAGCAACCATTCAAGGGGATAGAAAACTACTTTACTTATGCTCTCCTATATCAGGAAGTCAGTGAAGCATCAAAAGATTCATTGCCTGACAATGATGATAGTGGCAATGAGGCGGATTCAGAGTCTGAAGGAAACATGCCAGCTACTTTGGTCGATGAACCAATTGTAGCATGTTTCAATAATCCTCAGTGTAATACTCCTTCTGAGCATGATGACAAATGGGTGATTGATGACAATGTTTCCTTTGATTATCCTGCGAGTGTCGAACTGTTTGAATCTGTTACAAATAGTTCTCTACACATGCCCCTGCATAAACCAAGTACATCAAATACGTCTGTGGAATGCATAAGAGGGTCCGTTTAGTGGTTCCTCCGTCAAAAAAGGGTCAATCACCAATAATATTCGGTAGAGCAAACTGCAGAGGTCTACGGCCACAGATTCGAGTTCAGATTCGGAGACCCCATAATTTTTCCATTATGCACGATCAGCACAGCATATGATGAGAAAAATGAGATACAGCCTGCAGCATGGGAATGGCCTGAATTCGAAAAAGGACGTGATTTTCTGTGTAATTTGTGCCAAAAGGGAAACCGGCAAATTATTATGATAAAACACATAGGGGGTTGGGATACATCACACCTCACCATCCACATCAGTTCGATCCAAAGATAACAAACCGATCCCATCACGCTCTACCTCTTCCTCTGAATGGGAGTCGGATGTTAATGTGGGAATGATGTTCAAGAATCTCACCGTTAATATGACTTCAAGTAGCCAATGTTGGCCCAAAAGGTTACACTCTCCATTTGTTTAGAGTTTTGATGATAACAAAATAAATAAGAGCTATTTGGTAATAATTAGTTTGTTTAAGATAAGTTTCAGGTTAGTACCATATTTGGAGGCCATTGTTTAGCTATTGCAAGAACTTCTAGGTTCATGAAGCAAAGAAGGCGTTTTGCACATCAAGAAAGGAACATAGAAGAGAAGGCTCTAGCAAGGCATTGCATGGCTCAAGACTTCAAGATTGCTCAAGATAATTCATTAGATTTGTTTCTAGGTTTATAGTTTTGTTAAAGAATAGTGAATAGGTTTGAAGCTCTATCACACACATTTTTGCACACATCTTATTTCCAAAAATATTTCCTATAATATGTACAAAATATTTTGTATACAATCTTCTGCCTACAAACTCATTTTTATGTTTTATATATATCCCTATTAAAAACATACTTGTTTATTTTTAACTCCCTTCAAGATCTGTTTCTGTTTTGACTTTTGACCTGCGCCGTTCGACCGTCCGGTCGGCCGACCCTATGTCAGGTCAATCGGTCGACAGACCCATTCGACCGAGGTTCTGGCAGCAGTGCGTATCCGTGTGCACGTTTTTGCGGTCGACCGTGCGATCGACCGAAACCTGCCTGACTGCAAGACATTTGCTCTCTGTATTTTTCGGTCGACCGTGCGATTGACCGAGAGCCGGCAACGGCTCTTATTTTTGTACTGGGGTCGACCGGCCGGTCGACCGAATGTGCCGTTTGAACAGTAACGGCTAGTTTTCTGAGCAGATTTGTTTTTGTCTTTTTCTTTCTAAAAAGGATTTAAATGATATTTACTGATCCTAATACTTCCTAATTAGCCTTAAGTGAGTTTTATCTTCTAACCCTAGCCCTCTACTATAAATAGGGGTGTTTAGGGAGAGGTTGATTACAAGAAAAATTTGTAAAAGTTTCAAAAGTTTAAGGCATTCAAAAGAGCTTAGTTTCTTGATTTAGTGCTGAAAATTCTCTCTCATTTTCTGAAGTGTTTTCAAGAACTCTCTGATTTCTTCTTCTTTTCTCCTTACACACAAGAGCTTCATTACTACTCATTGTTCTACAAGGATTTTTGTAAGGGAAGAGAGTTTTGCAAAAGAGAGTTTGTGGTCTTTTGACTACCAAGAGAGAACTTGTACTTGAGATTGTGGAGTTGGGTACTCCGGTGTATTTGTAACATCTTTGTGAAGTTATAGTGGTTAGAAATCCTTCTGGGAAGGCGGGGACGTAGAGCTAGGTGCTCGAACCTCGAAAAAATTCTCGGTGTTTGCGTTTGGTTTACTTGCTCTTATTTCTTGCTCTACTTTCTTTGCTCTTATTACTTGCTCTCTACATTCATTGCTATATTCACTTGTTTTGGGTGTTTGTTGCATCATAAATTTTTAATTGTGCATTGATTAGCATTATCACCTATTCACCCCCCTCTAGGTGATTTTCAATTGGTATCAGAGCTTGGACTCTAGGTTTGGCTTAACATCCTTAGAGAGATCCTTAAAACTGCTAATCAACATTTGCATTCCATTGTCATTCACTAGTAAACATGGCGATAACATCAAAACCCCTCCTAAATTTGATGGACGCAACTTCCCTATTGGAAGGTTAGGATGACTATCTTTTTGCAATCTTTAGGTAGCTTAGTAGCTAAATCCTTGACCAAACCCTATGTTGTACCTGATGGTGATGAAAGCACTTGGACCGAATTTCCTTTAGAGAATATGAGGCTAACTCAAAGGCCCAAAATCCTCCTAACCGCCTTGAATGAGGATGACCTTACACGGGTAATTCATTGCCAATCCGCCTATGAGATTTGGCAACACTTGTTGGTCACACACGAGGGGACATCACAAGTCAAGAGAGCTAAGATAGATCTCTTGAGGTCCAATATGAATCCTTTAAAATGATTGATGATGAATCCATTGATTGCATGATTACAAGGTTACTAAAATCACCAATGCTCTTTCTTCTTTAGGTGATGATATCTCCAATGACCAAAAGGTGCGAAAAGTGATTCGGGCTCTTCCTACATCATGGGAGATAAAGGCCACCACCTTGAAAGAATTGAACGACAATGATGAAATGGACCTCATTAGTCTCATTGGGAACTTAAAAACCCATGAGATGGAAAAGAAGGCAAGAGAAGAGGCCGCTCCACCAAAGAAGAAGTCCATAGCCTTCAAGTCTTCATCCACTCTTGAGGACGATGAAGAAGATGAAGAAGAAGATGAGGAGCTCTCCCTTCTTGTGCGAAATGTCAAAAGGATGTACCGGAAGAACAAGCTCAACTTCCGAAGAAAATTTGAAGGCAAAGAGGAGAGAAGAATTATTTACTACAATTGCCGAAAGCCCGGACATATCATGGCGGATTGCCGGAATTCAAGAAGATGATGACTTCCTCCTTCAAGCCAAAGAAGCCAGTTGAAAAGAAAGCCTAAAAGCCACATGGGATTCGGAAAGCGAATCCGAAGACGAGGTGGACCAAGCGAACATGTGTTTCATGGCAAACACACCAAAGGTAACCCCTCAACCTCTTAATGATGAAGAAGATGAATTGAGTAAAGAGGTGCTTGTACATGCGTTTGTTGAGCTTTCGGAAACATATGATAATAAAAAGATAGAATGCTCAAAATTAGAAAAGGAAGTTGCTTTTCTTAAAAATCAACTTGCTATTGTAACTAGAGAAAAAGATGTAATTTCTTCAAATCTCATTTCTACTCAAAATTAATTTAGTACTTACAAAGTTGCATGTAAAGCAAAATTTTCTAAGATTGATGAAAAAGAAATTTCTTATTTAAAAACTAAAATGGTTGATTTGAAAAGGTTTTGAAAGATTGTGCTTTTAACACAAAAAAACTTGAAGAAAAGTTTTCTAAAAAGGACACTTCTCATATTAAAGATTCTCATGTTAAGATCCCTCATGCTCACACTACACACCACACTCATGCTAAATCCACACATGCTCACAAGTCTCACACTCACTATGCTTTTAAATATGGTAGAGTGTATAGATGCACATATTGTGGTAAGAATGGACATTTGGCTAAGTTTTGTTATGACCAAGTAAATAGATCAAATAATCTGTTTGGGTTTATAGAACTAACTCTTTAGGACTCAAGAAAATGTGGGTACCAAAATCAAGTCCTAAATTATTTGATGTAGGTACACACCAAGGCCCCAAGACGTAGGGAGCGGTAGTACCTTGATAGTGGTTGTTCAAGACACATGACATGGGACATCAACAACTTTACAACCCTATCAAGGTACATGGAAGGTGGCACCGTCACCTTCGGGAATGACTCCAAGGGAACTATCATCGGTATAGGTAACATTCAAATTGGTGCATCTCCTATTATAGAAAATGTAGCTCTTATTGATGGTTTAAAGCATAACTTGCTTAGTATTAGTCAACTTTGTGACCGTGGACTTAAAGTTGTTTTTGATGATTCTTCTTGCAAGATTTTTTATGTTAAAACAAATGATTGTATTCTCACCAGTTTTCGTGACAATAATGTTTATATCATTGACATGCTTAATTTAGATTGTTCTACTAAATGCTTGAATGCTTTTGATAAAAATTCTTGGCTTTGGCATAGAAGATTAGGACATGCATCTTTTGACCATCTTTCTAGGATTAATTCTAAGGAATTGGTGAAGGGTATACCTTGTTTGAAGTTTGAGAAAGACCGCATTTGTGGTACGTGCCAACTTGGGAAACAAACCAAGTCTTCCTTCAAACCAATCAAGGATATCATGTCAACTAGACCATTAGAATTAATACATATGGATCTTTTTGGACCAACTAAAACTAAAAGCTTAAATGGTAGTAGATATGCATTTGTTTAGTTGATGATTTTTCCCGATTTACTTGGGTTTCTTTTTGGAACACAAGATCAAACTTTTTCTCATTTCAAGATTTTTCGAAAAAGGGTTGAAAAAGAAAAAGGTTTTTCGATTTTGAAAATAAGGAGTGATAGAGGTGGTGAGTTTGTTTACCAACTCTTCATGACTTATTGTGATGAAAAGGGAATCAAGCATGAAATGTCATGACCTAGGACTCCACAACAAAATGGAATTGTAGAAAGGAAAAATAGAACACTTCAAGAGATGGCTAGGACCATGATAAGTGAATATGACCTCCCTCAATATTTATGGGCCGAGACCGTAAACACCGCATGCTATATTTCAAATCGTATATTTGTGTAAAAATTCTTCCAAAACATCTTTTGAAATGTATCATTCTAGAAAATATAATGTTGCATATTTCAAAGTTTTTGGATGCAAGTGTTTTGTTTTGAATACTAAAGATAACTTGGGTAAATTTGATGCTAAGGCTTATGAAGCAATCTTTGTTGGATATTCTATTACTAGCAAAGCTTATAGAGTATTCAATAGATCTTCACTTACCATTGAAGAATCCATGCATGTTAAATTTGAAGAATCTAATGTGGTTGTTGAGAATGTTGTAGACATTGAGAGACTATCCTTGAAGGACTCACCCGCTCAAGATGATAAGCAAGAACCAATTGGTGACGTTCAAGAGGATAAAGAGGAAAGCTCTCAACCGCTTCCTAAAGATTGGAGATACACTACAAACCACCCCAAGGAACTCATCTTAGGTGATGTCTCTAAAGGGGTAACAACTCGCTCCAAGCTCCATGACTTATGTGGTAACTTTGCTTTCATTTCTCATTTGAACCCAAAAGCATCCTCGAAGCCGAGGCGGACTCATATTGGTTGCTAGCCATGCAAGAGGAACTCAATCAATTTGAGCGCAACCAAGTTTGGCACCTTGTTCCTAGGCCCCACGATAGACCAATAATTGGTACTAAGTGGATCTTTAGAAACAAGATGGATGAGTCCGGTAATGTCATTAGGAATAAAGCTAGGTTAGTGGCCCAAGGTTACACTCAAGTTGAGGGAATTGACTTTGAGGAGACCTTTGCACCCGTAGCACGGCTAGAAGCCATACGGATGACACTAGCTTTTGCATCTTTTAAAAATTTTAAACTTTTCAAATGGATGTGAAAAGTGCATTTTGAATGGTTTTATAAATGAAGAAGTTTATGTTGAACAACCTCCCGGTTTTGTTGATCATGTTCATCCTAATTTTATTTTTAAACTTGATAAAGCTTTGTATGGATTGAAACAAGCTCCAAGAGCTTGGTATGAAAGGCTTTCTAGTTTTCTCATTTCAAATGATTTTGTTAAAGGCAAAGTAGACACAACTCTTTTTACTAAGCATGTTGATAATGACTTTTTAATTGTGCAAATTTATATTGATGATATAATTTTTGGATCTTCTAATGAGTTTTTATGCAAGGAGTTTGAAAAGGTTATGCAATGTGAGTTTGAAATGTCCTCCATGGGTGAATTGAATTTCTTTCTTGGACTCCAAATCAAACAATTGCAAGATGGGAACTTCATATGTCAAGCCAAGTACGCAAAGGAACTCATAAAGAAGTTTGGACTTGAAGACTCTAAAGTTTGCAACACTCCCATGGCAACCACAACCAAGCTTGATAAGGATGACCAAGGTAAAAATGTTGATATTAAATTGTATAGAAGCATGATAGGTAGTCTTTTGTATTTGACGGCAAGTAGGCCGGACATAATGTTTAGTGTGTGTCTTTGTGCTAGATTTCAATCGTGTCCAAAGAGTCCCATCTTATTGCGGTAAAACGCATTATTCGTTATATTAAGGGCACAATTGGAATGGGTCTATGGTATCCGAAAACCGGAGATTCTCAATGACGAGTTATTCGGATGCCGACTATGCGGGTTGTAGAGTATATAGAAAGAGTACTAGTGGGACATGTCAATTCTTGGTAATTGTCTTGTTTCATGGTCCTCTAGAAAACAAAATTCCGTAGCTCTCTCAACCGCCGAGGCGGAGTATGTTGCCGCGGGGGCTTGTTGTGCACAAGTCCTTTGGATGAAACATACTCTCCTTGATTATGATTTGAATTATAACCATATAAAAATATTTTGTGATAATACTAGTACTATACACATGACTAAGAATGCAAATCAACATAGTAGGACCAAGCACATTGAGATTAGATATCACTTTCTTAGAGATCATTTTGAGAAAGGAGATATAGATATTGATTATGTTTCTACGGATTTGCAACTTGCCGATATTTTCACTAAACCACTTGATTTTGCTAGATTTTCTTTCATATGTGGTGAACTTAATGTTGTGTTATTGAATAACAATGTTTTCTTGACCCTTTTTGATGTATGACAAAAAGGGGGAGAATGAGTTTATGTATGGAAATATGAGTTCATATGGTTTTGGTTCCATATGAGTTTATATATGTTTTTAATTTTTGATGTGTTTTCATGAATTCTTGTAATTTGAGTTTAAGTGTATTGCAAGTGTTTTATATCTCATAGGTGTTTTATGGTTTTTGGTTTCATGATGTTTACTTGCAAATTACGAATTACATTGTTTTGTTTGTTTAATATAGCATAATTTGAGGGGGAGCTTTCTCCTCCCCTATATTTTGTTTATAGCCTATTTGTTTTGTCATCATCAAAAAGGGGGAGATTTTTGGCCCAAAATGTTACACTCTCCATTTGTTTAGAGTTTTGATGATAACAAAACAAATAAGAGTTATTTGGTACTAATTAGTTTGTTTAAGATAAGTTTCAGGTTAGTACCATATTTGGAGGCCATTACTTAGCTATTGCAAGAACTTCTAGGTTCATGAAGCAAAGAAGGCGTTTTGCACATCAAGGAAGGAACATAGAAGAGAAGGCTCTAGCAAGACATTGCATGGCTCAAGACTTCAAGATTGCTCAAGATAATTCATTAGATTTGTTTCTAGGTTATAGTTTTGTTAAAGAATAGTGAATAGGTTTGAAGCTCTATCACACACATTTTTGCACACATCTTGTTTCCAAAAATATTTCCTATAATATGTACAAAATATTTTTGTATACAATCTTCTGCCTACAAACTCATTTTTATTTTTATATATATCCCTATTAAAAACATACTTTGTTTATTTTAAACTCCCTTCAAGATCTGTTTCTGTTTTTGACTTTTGACCTGCGCCAGTCGACCGTCCGGTCGGCCGACCCTATGTCAGGTCAATCCGGTCGACAGACCCATTCGACCGAGGTTCTGGCAGCAGTGCGTATCTGTGCGCACGTTTTTGCGGTCGACCGTGCGGTCGACCGAAACCTGCCTGATGCAAGACATTTGCTCTCTGTATTTTTCGGTCGACCGTGCGGTCGACCGAAAGCCGGCAACGGCTCTTATTTTGTACTGGGGTCGACCGGCCGGTCGACTGAATGTGCCGTTTGAACAGTAACGGCTAGTTTTCTGAGCAGATTTGTTTTTGTCTTTTCTTTCTAAAAAGGGTTTAAATGATATTTACTGATCCTAATACTCCTAATTAGCCTTAAGTGAGTTTTATCTTCTAACCCTAGCCCTCTACTATAAATAGGGGTGTTTAGGGAGAGGTTGATTACAAGAAAAATTTGCAAAAATTTCAAAAGTTAAGGCATTCAAAAGAGCTTAGTTTCTTGGTTTAGTGCTGAAAATTCTCTCTCATTTTCTGAAGTGTTTTCAAGAACTCTCTAATTTCTTCTTCTTTCTCCTTACACACAAGAGCTTCATTCCTACTCATTGTTCTACAAGGATTTTGTAAGGGAAGAGAGTTTTGCAAAAGAGAGTTTGTGGTCTTTTGACTACCAAGAGAGAACTTGTACTTGAGATTGTGGAGTTGGGTACTCCGGTGTATTTGTAACATCTTTGTGAAGTTATAGTTGTTAGAAATCCTTCTGGGGAAGGCGGGGACATAGAGCTGGGTGCTCGAACCTCGGAAAAATTCTCGGTGTTTGCGTTTGGTTTACTTGCTCTTATTTCTTGCTCTACTTTCTTTGCTCTTATTACTTGCTCTCTACATTCATTGCTATATTCACTTGTTTTGGGTGTTTGTTGCATCATAAATTTTTAATTGTGCATTGATTAGCATTATCACCTATTCACCCCCCTCTGGGTGATTTTCAGCCAATTGGTGCCTGCAGAAGCTACGGATGTTGAACCATGGGCTCAGCAGCTGGATTTTCAGTGGGAAAAGTGATTCGAACAACGCGAACCACCACTGAAGGCATGGTGATCCAGGTTAACTTGGGTAGTCAAGATCACCCTAAACCCATCTTTATAAGTGAGAGCTTATGACTTACAGAGAAAGAAGAATTGATAGTACTCGTAAGGGAGTATATCGATGTCTTCGAATGGAACTACGAAGATATGCCCGGACTTGATCCATAAGTAGCCATGCATCGTCTAAATATCAAGCCTGACATCAAGCCAGTCAAGCAATAACAACGACGATTTTGCCCAAATATTATGGAAGCTATTGAGGCCGAAGTTCATAAACTCATCGCATGTGGTTTCATACGGGAGGAACAGCATCCAGATTGGATTGCTAACATTGTTCTAGTTCTTAAGAAGAATGGAAAATTCGGATCTGTATTGACTACTGCGATCTCAATATAGCCTGTCCTAAAGACGAATTCCCATTGCCCATCACCGATGTCATGATTGATAATACCTGCGGATTCAAAAAAATGCCCTTCATGGACGGCTTTCAGGGTATAATCAAATAAGATGTATCCAGAGGATGAGAAACAAACTTCATTCCGGACACCGTTGGGGTATACTGCGATACCGTGATGCCTTTTGGATTAAAGAACGCGGGAGCAACTTATCAGCGTGCAATGAGTACGATTTTTGCGACCGTCTCTAAAGACGGTAGAATGTTATGTCGACGACATTGCTATCAAAAGTCGCGATAAAAATGACCATCTTCGTGACTTGAGAACAATATTCGACATAAAGCGGGCTCATCGACTGAAGATTAATCCTACAAAATCCTTCTTGGGGGTTTCGAGTGGCAAGTCCCTAGGATTCATTGTTACATCAAAGGGAATTCATCTTGATCCGACAAAGTTAAAGCCATTCGAGCATGCGTCCACTAAGAATCTCAAAGAACTTAGGGGCCTGCAAGGTAGACTGGCTTATATCAGAAGATTCATCACAAATCTCTCAGGCCGCTGTCAACCGTTCATCCGACTCATGAAAAAGGGTGTCTCTTTTGTATGGGATCAAACCTGTCAAGAAGCTTACGAGGATATCAAAAGATACCTCACTAAACCTCCAGTCTTAGTGGCTCCCACATCAGGAAAACCATTCCTGCTTTAGGTGAAAGCTATGGACCATTCTCTCGGTGCTCTGCTTGCTCAAAAGGACGATGATGGTCACGAATAGGCTATTTATTATCTGAGTAGGACTCTGATAGGGGTAGAATCTTGCTATAATCCTATTGAGAAGGAATGCTTAGCTCTTGTCTTTGCAATTCAGAAGACACGACATTATTTGGTCGGCCAAACATACATGTCATTTCTAGAGTGAATCCTTTGCGTCTTCTCATGACGAAACCAGGATCACTGAATTCTAAATTAGCTAAGTGGGCCTCCTTTTATCTTTGTACGACATGCTCTTTGTCCGTCAGAGGGCGGTTAAAGGCCAGGCGCTTGCAGATTTCTTGCTGCTCATCCGGTTACGGAAAGTTCAAAACTTCTTGAAGATATTCCAAATGAGGTTTTCGAATCTAATAAAACTTCAGAGGATGAAGTATGACAGAGGTTCTTCGATAGAGCATCACAAATAGGCCCTAAAGGCAAGATCATTGCTGGTGTGGGGTTGTATTTATTGTAATCACCTAGAGGGGGTGAATAGGTGATGAGCTAATCTAATGGTCAATAATGCGGAATTAAAAACTTCTTAAACTAAACACCACGTATAACACAAGAGTGTAGCCAGATTCCCGTGAAGGGCTCTGAACTAACTCTTCAAGATTCCTCTAAATAAGAGTTGAGGTGCCGCGTTGGCTCTCTTGGTTGAATACAAGTGTTAGCAAACAAACCCCAAATATAACAATTAAGCACACAATATATCAAGCATATAAAGATAATGACAATATTAGCATGCAAGATATAAAGACAAGTAAGACATAGAGAGAGAAATCGCAAACACGGGAGATTTGTTTCGAGGTTCGAGCACACTTGCTCTACGTCCCCGCCTTCAACACTATGAAAGATTTCCACTAAAATCGATCCCATCGGATCACTTGGTGCCGCAACACTTACAAGGCGAGTTCACACTTGAACTGCTTGGACTCTCTAGTCCCTCTACTCGTTCCCGCAAGAACACACCGCAAGCCCACTAGCTCGCCGAGGTCGCACCTCAAACACCAAGTTCCCACTAAAACCCGAAACAATGCGAACACACACGTCGCCTCCTCAAAGTACATGAAAGAACTCTTGGTGATCTAAACACTTTGATCACCAATAAACACTCTCACAATAACACTCCTATAGGATGAATATGTCAATGGATAGCTCAAGTGTTTATGAGAAAAACAGGGATTGAAATTGTGGTGGAAAACACAAGAAAATCACTTTTGAAAAACTCTTGATAAACTCACCTTTGAATGGAAGTATTAGGCTCTAATACAAGTGGAGAAAACCTCTTGAAAGAGTAAGAAAAACTGGTGCAAAAATCCACTTCAAATCTTAGCTAAAAACAGTCCCAAAAGCCCCCTTTAAATAGGCTCCAAAAACTAGCCGTTGGGAGCCAGGATGACCTGTCGGTCGACCGCCCGGTCGACCGGCCAACGGTCAAATTTCTGACCGTTGAGCCAGTGGTCGACCGGCCCGGTCGACCATGGCCTGGATACAGAGAGCAGGCTCTCTGTCCGGTCGACCGGCCCGGTCGACCAGGGCTTTCCAGAGCAGCAGAAGCTCTCTAGCGGTCGACCGGGTCGGTCGACCGGCCCTCCAGCTAAACTGGCGTGCACGTTCTGTGCACGTCGGTCGACCGAGTCGGTTGACCGACTTCTAGCTCGGTCGATCGGCCGGTCGACCGGCAGAAGCCAGGACAGGATGTAAAGGGATTAAAAACTTAGTATTTTGACTAAAATAAAATCCCAAAATTCACAAAAAATCTACAAAAAAGGTTCATTATTATACTTTGATAATCAAACATGTTTGAGCAAAATCAAGACATGTTACAAACAATTTGAACTATTTTTGTACTGAGAAATTTTGAATAAAAACAAAATCTGTATTTTTCAAAATAGATTTTTCAAAACTTATTTCTCCAAAACTCTCCAAATACAAAAACAAGATATTTTGAACACTTTTAAAGCATAGAGGTATGGATATGATCCACTACACATACATGATGAATATCTATGTTTTGACAATAAACACTAAAAATAGTTTTGGTTAAAGACATGTAAACTTTGAATACCAAAAACCAAAACGGTATTTTTCCAAAATGAAAACTCTTTTGTATTTTTCTAAAAAAAACTCTTTTGTGAAAACTCATCTAAATCAAGAGTGTGTGTGTATATGATATACTTGAGCAATCCACCAACTATTCTATCCTTTATATTTTAACTAAAAACAAAAATTTAAAAACAAACCTAGACACAAGTCTTGATCTTGAAGGTCTTCACTTGAAGTCTTCTCATTTTTGACTGGTCCAACTGGATCCAAAGAGCTAGACTCCTCTTGAGTACTTGATGTGGTCTTGATGCATAGGCTCTTGAATCAAACCGTGCTAGCTCCAAAACTTGACTTTAAATCCTTTATTGAAGCTATACAC
>JAVJIF010026523.1:0-54202 GCA_038442645.1 Agave tequilana
CTGTTGTGCCACCGGTCGACCGCCCAGTAGACCGAGGCCTGGATACAGAGAGCAGAGCTCTCTGCCGGTCGACCGCCCGGTCGATCGAGGCCAGATCCAGAGAGCAGAGCTCTCTGGCGGTCGACCGGGTCAGTCTATCGGCCCTCCAGGCAAAGTGACTGTGCACGTTTGTGCACATAAGTTGACCGCTTCTGTCTCGGTCGACCGTCCGGTCAACCAGCAGAAGGCCTAGTCCAACATTTAGGGATTTAAAATTTGGTCTTTATACCTTTAATAAAATCCCATAAATTCTCATAAATTCTACAAAATAAGTTCATTATATACTTTGATGTACAAACATATTTGATTAAAAGTCAAAACATATTACAAATATTTTGAACTATTTTTGGGATGTAGAAATTTTAGCTTAAACAAAAATCTGTATTTTTCAAAAAATAATTTTTTCAAAACTTCTCCAAATATAAAAACAAGATATTTTAAACACTTTTGAAGCTTAGTGTGTACGGATATGATCCATTACATATATAAGATGAAATATCTATGTTTTTGACAATAAGCTCTAAAATAAGTTTTGATAAAACAAAACGATATTTTTCAAAAAACTATCATATAATTTTTTTTTGTGTGTATGTACTTGAGCAATCGACCAACTAATCTATCCTTTACATTTTATCTAAAACAAAATCTTAATACTTACAAACTCGATACAAGTCTTCTTGAAAATATTCTCTTGAAAATCTTCTTCTCTTCTTGACTTGCTCCAAACCTTGATCCAATGAGCTAGACTCCTCTTGAGTACTTGATGCAATCTTGATGTGCGAGCTCTTGAATCAACACATGCTAGCTCCAAAACTTGACTTTAAATCCTTTATTGAAACTAAACACCTACTAAGATCTTAATCAAATATCTAAGACTAATTAAACACAAGATCATTAGTACTATAACACATGAGTAAATCATCATCAAAACTAGAGCGATGGGCCTTCGGGCCAACAATCTCCCCCTTTTTGATGACGACAAAACTCATGGAGTTATATATGCATGGATTAATGTTAAGCTTCATAGAAGCTCCCCCTTAACTCATGCATAACAATAAACATAAATATATTCAATAAAGTGCATAAAACTAAACAAATATATGTGCATAAATAAGGAGATAAATATGCATAAACTCACCAAATTCTTCTCCCCTTTTTGCATAAACAAACATATATGCATAAATATAAACTCTCAAAATCCTTCTTCCCCTTTTTGTATAAAATAAGGAGATTGAAATAAGCATGCATATATAAACTCGTCAAATACTTCTCCCCCTTTTTGTCAATTTATTAACAAAGGGGTAAAAATAAATCAAACAATAAAATATATATGCGTTATACATTCATGAAGAAGAGAGACGTGAAATTAGCTCCTCCTGCATACATGCATTACATAAAGAAGGGATGACAAAGCCCTAACTCACATAAAGCATAATATACAATGCATAAGTGGAGATGTTAAGCTCTCCCTACACACGTGTGCCATATAAAGAAGAGATGTCAAGCTTCTCAATATAAGATACACTCAACATGAATCTTTATATAGAAGAGATGTTAAGCTCCCCTTGCATATAAGCAATACGTATCAAGAAATCTTGAAAACACTTTAAAACAAATTTTGAATTTTCTTAAGTCAACAAAACACATTTGATATACCACTTGTAAATGAACGAAATTTTAAGATACCACTTGTAAATAAATACAATTTTAAGATATCAATAGAAGATTTTTGATACCAATTGAAATTGAAACATTATAAATTTTGATACCAATTAAAATATCAATTGAAATACCAATTGAAAATAATGCATAAGCTCATAAAAATACTAATTTACATTTAAAAATTAGTCAAGCTTAGTATAAACATAATTTGTACTTTAAACATGTAATGAATATTATAAATCAAGCACAATCAAAACATATATATGTATGAAAAAGAAAAACTAATTGAAATTGATATTTATTTGAGATTTTGAAGCATACATATATAAGACAAATATGAGTGTACAAAAATAGAATTTCATGAAGTTCATATTTATTACTCATAGCTATCCACCCTATTCATGCTCATGTTAAAAAGATTTTCAATAAGGCTCACAAGAGATGGTCGCTCATCCATCCGCCCTTTTAGAGTAAAAGTTTTCAAAAAATAAGATTTGAAAATAGTTGTACATTGAAAACACTACCAAATGAAGAATAAATAAGTAGTTAAAGTAATTTTTAAAAAACTAGTTAAAGATCCTTCAAATACGAGATCAAATCATGTATATCTCATGAAATATACCAAATACACAAAAATTGACACTCAAAATCTATAAAGTTCAAAAATGTGCTCATGAAATAAAATCATGAGTAAACAAATAATGTTAGTGTACAAAAGTTATGTGAATAGCATATTCATGAAATAATCAATAAAACTCAAAATAAACATGAATTCTTTTAGTAAAAACTTGTAAATTACAAAAATGTATTTTTCAATAAAACAAAACAACTTCAAGGTATATGTAGTGTATATCAAAACTACAATATAATACCATATCTAACACAAATGAGTCTAATGTATTTTCATGAAGACAAGTGACTCAAAGGTATACATATATATTTATTAGTTTTTGACAAGAATAACATATAACATGAACAAAACATATACAAAAATAGGAAAAACATGTAAAATGAAAGAATCATCAAAACTAGCTTATACATGTACACGTAATGAATACAAATGAGCAATGAAGTACAAAACATATAACAATGAAATGTTGCTCACTACTTGTACAAATATAGACACAAGTTTTAATGAAAACTACATCTAAACAACTATTCACCACTTGAAGCACAAATATAAATCCAAAACATGCTAAAAATATTTTTTATGAGAAAGCATGTAAACGAAAATAGGAGTTTAGAGATAGTTACCAAATCATAAGAACTATATTCTAAGTCTCCAAAATATGGTGGTCCTCTCACCAAACTTCCTTGATAGCAATGCATCGATTGTATGTCCATCTAGCCCATGCCATCCACTACCAAGACCCATACCTCTCACGTCATGTAAGAGCCCACACCTACATCAAACACAAGTGGTGGGGAATTTTGTACCCATTTTCTTTTGGGTCCACGGGGGTTAGGATTATTCAGAACCCAAATAGTTTTATTAGCAAAATTAATATGATTTATCTTATCACAGTAAAACTTTGCTAAATGGCCTTTGCAGTCGCAATGTGTATATTTGTACACTTTATCATGCACATGAGAATGAGTGTCATCATGATGTGTAAAGTGTGCATATATATGTCGTGGGTGATGTGCATGAACATGTGGAGCTTGTTTCTTTTGAACAAGGTTTTCAATTTAGAGTGATTAATGCACATTTGCTCAAAATTGAGCTCAAACAATTTATTCTATTTTTAAAAATTGAATCTTATTTTTATCATAGTGGTATGAAGAGAATGGCAAGTATGAGAATCAACAACCTTTTACTTTTTAGAATATTTTCTTTTCTTTTGAAACAATTTTTCTTTTCAAAGAGTTATTTTCTTCCAAAATAATTTCTTTTTCCTTTTCCACCAAATTAATTTTATTCTTCAAAGAATTATTTCCCTCACAAATCTCATTTAATTTAGAAAACAGGAAATATTCTTCTTTTTCAAAGATTCATTTTCTTTAGAAATGTTTTCCAATTTATTTTGAAAAGATCTTTTCCTTTTGAAATGGACTCGTATTTATTTTTCAATCTTTTATGATCCTTTTTAAGCAAATCATATTTTTCAAGAAGTTGTTGACAAAAAATGGCAAGCTCATCATATAACAAGTCAACATCCTCATCAAGCTCGGATTCAGAATTTATCTTAAGGGGGTTATCCCTTGAACCATGTAGCACATGTTGGAAGCATCACTTCCATCATCCGAGTCGCTCCCCGCATAATATTGCTTTTGTTCGCCTAGGGAGCCGAATCAAAATTAGAAACCCTAGATAAATATTCATCATTTAGGATACTCTTTAAGCATTAAGGGCTTTTGCATTAACTTCTAAATGTTTGCCATTTAACAATAAGAATCTTTAATAGTGGCAAAATAAACATGATACCTAGGGCTTTGAGTACATTGACATCTTAACCTTTCAAGTTTGGATGTTAAGAATATCAAAAGTGGTAGGTGACATGAAATCCATGTGTGTGTAAACAAATATTGTGATTAGGTAAAAATGAGAATCTTTAACTCTAAGTTGTTAGACCCAAATCAAGAGCACCAAGCTCTGATACTACTTGTAGATCACCTAGAGGGGGGTGAATAGGTGATAAGTTAATCTAATAATGAATTAATGCGAATTAAAACTATTTATGCAAACTTAAAAATTATTAAGCTAAACACACAAGGTATAACAGAAGAGTGTAGCCGAATTCCTGGTGAAGGGCTCTGAACTATCTCCTCAGATTCCTCTAGATAAGAGTAGAGGTGCCGCTTTGACTCTCTTGGTTGAATACAAGTGTGAGCAAATAATCCCAGTATAAAGTATATCAAGTAAGTAATGAATATTAATAATAAGAGCATATAAGAAATAAACACAAGTGAGAGATAGAGAGAGCAATCACAAATACGGGAGATTTGTTTTGAGGTTTGAGCACCCTTGCTCTACGTCCCCGCCTTCAACACTATGAAGAAATTTCACTAAAATCGATCTCATCGGATCACTCGGTGCCGCAACACCTACAACGAGTTCACACTAGAACTCCTTAGACTCACTAGTCCCTCCCTTGTTCCCGCAAGAACAACACACCCAACACACTAGCTTGTCGAGGCTGCACCTCTACACCGAGCTCCCACAAGAACTCGAAACGACACGAACCCGCAAGTTTGCCTCCTCAAATACAAGATGAAACACTTTAGTGATCTCAATACTTGATCACATAAAACTCTCTCACAACAAAGATCCTTGTAGGATTGATGTAGCAATGGATAGCTCAAGTATGTGTGAGAAAAACTTGTATAGAATTTGTGGCGAAAACTCAAGAAAATTCTTTTACGAAATACTGTTGAAACTCTCCTTTTGATATGGAAGTATTTGACTCTAAAACAAGTGGAGATGAACACTAAAAGATATAGGAAAAGCTAGTTTAAAAACCCACTTCAAATCTTGTTAAAAACAATCGAAAACAGCCTCATATAAATAGGCTCAAAATTAGCCGTTGGGGACAACTCAGCAAGAATTCCTACTATCGGTCGACCGCCCGGTCGACTGGCGAATGGTCAAATTTCTGACCGTTATGCCACCGGTCGACCGGCCGGTCACCGAGGCTTAGATACAGAGAGCAGACCTCTCTGCCCGTCGACCGTCCAGTCGACCGGGGCCAGATCCAGAGAGCAGGCTCTCTGGCGGTCGACCGGGTCGGTCGACCGGCCCTCCAACCAAAGTGATTGTGCACGTTGTGCACATCGTTTGATCGGACCGGTCGATCGACTTCTGTCTCGGTCGATCGTCCAGTGGACTGGCAGAAGGCCTGATCCAACATTTAGGGATTTAAAACTTGGTCTTTTACCTTTAATAAAATCCCATAAATTCCACAAAAATAAGTTCATTAATATACTTTGATATACAAACATGTTTGATTAAAGTCAAAATATATTACAAACATTTTGAACTATTTTTGGGATATAGAAATTTCGGCTTAAACAACTTAAACAAAATTCTATATTTTTCAAAAAAACATTTTTTTCCAAAACTTCTCCAATATAAAAACAAGTTATTTTAAACATTTTTGAAGCTTAGTGTGTATGGATATGATCCACTACACATATAAGATGAAATATTTATATTTTTGACAATAAGCTCTAAAATAAGTTTTGATAAAACAAAACGATATTTTTCAAAAAACTATCATATAAATTTTGTGTGTGTGTGTACTTGAGCAATCCACCAACTAATCTGTCATTTACATTTTATCTAAAACAAGATATTAACACTTACAAACTCAACACAAGTCTTCTTGAAAATCTTCTCTTGAAAATCTTCTTCTCCTTCTTGACTTGGTCTAAACTTTGATCCAATGAGCTAGACTCCTCTTGAGTACTTGATGCAATCTTGATGTGCGAGCTCTTGAATCAACACGTGATAGATCTAAAACTTGACTTTAAATCCTTTATTGAAGCTAAACACCTACTAAGATCTTGATCAAATATCTGAGACTAATTAAACACAAGATCATTAGTACTATAACTACATGAGTTAATCATAATCCAAACTTGAGCGATGGGCTTCGGGCCAACACCATCTGCTCCAACTCTAAATCAAACTAGAAAACTATCGCCAATAACATCCGACTAGATGTATGCTTGACTACAGGAGAAAAAATCTCATTGTAGTCAATACCCTCCTTTTGAGCATCCTTTGGCAACTCACATTGTCTTGTACTGATCATTGTCCTTCTTGCGAAAGACCCATCTGCAACCTATTGCCTTGGAGTCCTTTAGAAGACCGACTAATGTCCATATTTGATTTCTATCCAAAGACTTCATCTCTTACTCTATGGCTGTAATCCACCATGGTTATCTACCTCGATTGCTTCCTTATAACTGTCAGGATCACCTGTTTCTGTTACTAATGCGAAAGAGACATGGTGATCATCTCAGTCATACCTTGTTGGTGGCAGCATAACTCTGATTGACCGCCTCAATGATCTAGGCTGCTCTTGAGTAGCCTCCTGGTCGTCTATGAATCTGAGGAGTCCTCTTCTGACCCTTCAGGCCTTTTAGGGCTCTCTAAGAACTCAATTTCTTTTTTCAGAGTGTTTGCAGAATGGTCTGAAGCTCCATCTTGCGCTTTATCCTTCATCTCTGACTTTTCTTGTAACATTGATTCTTCGTCAAAGACCACATCTCTGCTGATAAAGGTACTCCTTTTCTTGGGATCCCAAATCTGAAACCTTTTACTCTTTTGGTAAACCCAATGAAGATATACTTCTTAAACTTGAACTCCAGTTTGTTCCTTTCTGACTATCAACCAAACTATACGCTGGTAACTGAAAATCTGTAAGGTTGAATAGTCCACGGACTCTCCTCCACATATCTCCTCTGGGATCTAAAGATCACAGCTGTTGATGGTGACATGTTCACTAGATAACTCGCATGATTCACGCGCCTCTGCCCAGAATCCTTCTGACATGTCAGCCTGCAATCTGATACTGTGAGCACATTCTGTAAGTGTTCGATTCATGCACCCTACTACTCCATTTTATTCTGGTCGCCCTAGAATACTTAGCTGGTGTTTGATGCCCTTACTTGCTAAGTAGTCTTTGAATTCTTTGGAGTATACTTCCTCCATTGTTGGACCTCAAGACTTTCACCTTCCTCCCTGTCTATTTTTCGCTATAGTTTTTCACTCTTTGAATTTCTGAAATACTTTTGATTTCTGTTTCAAGAAGTATACCCAAACTTTGTTTGAAAATTTATCTATGAAAGTAACATAGTACCTAGCACCCCCAATGGATGTTACTGGCGAAGGCCCCCACACATCCGTGTGAATAAGATCTAGTAAGCCTTTTGTCTTATACTGTGATGTATACTCTACATTGCCTATAAATAATGCAAAATTTATAAAGATCAGTTTGCAATATTTAATACCTGGTAGAGCACTCCTTTTGTGTAGGATTTGAAGACCTCGCTCGATCATGTACCAAAGATGCATGTGCTAAAGTCTTATAGTATCCTCCCTCTCTGTTGCTGCTGAAGCATTACCAACAATAATGCTTCCTGTCAACTTGTACAAGTTTGATGTCCGTTCTCTTTTGAGAATCGTCATGGAGCCTCTAGTAACTTTGATTCCTCCATCTGTACCAGAAAACTTGTACCCTCGAGCTTTCAAATCTCTCAATGAGAAAAGATGTAACGCCCCGATTCCACGGATACGGGGACGTCACTGCAACGTATATACGTAAGTCCGAAGTACCTTCCCATATATACGCTAAGCATCAGTACAGACAAGAATCAGAGTACGGAAGCAAGTGGTGCATTATACATTCCAACACATAAGTACAATTACAAAGTTATCACCAGAGGTGATCCAATATTACAATAATATTACATCACTGACATGCGCAATTGCGAGATTACAAGAATGAATAGTATAAAGGCACTCGCGAGTTTACAAAAGGAAACTCGAGAGGCGAACAAGGGGCCCTGGAAGGATGTGACTCTGAACGGTCTGCTGAAGATCCACGCTAACCGCTGCGCTACTCTGATCAGCAACTGGGTGAATCCACACGCTCCAAGCTCCATGACCTGGACATGAGGATCCAGGGGAGTCAGATGAAACTCCCCAGGCGAGTATGATACAAAGCCAGGTGGCAAGCCGGGATGAACACAAGTGTCAAGTACAGAAGACCGGAGGGTTAGAACATAAATGAAGTATATATGTAAACGAGTACAACATAATCATCAGGAAACCGGAAATCCCAAGTAAAGCTGTAAGCAAGATTGATTGTATATGCTTAGGTCACGGTCCCATGAGACTATACATCGAGGAATAATCCAAACAAGGAAACCCTCATCTATATACTTCTATCTCATGCCACCGAATATCCAAGCATATAGAATCAGAGTTGCAAATCATATGAAAGTCATAACAGGAATACATCTCGGAAGTCATGACATAAAAATACAGGAGTCCATAATAAGAGTCCAAAACAGGCATCAAGACATGAACTATAACTGGAATCTATTATTATTACTTGTCTTACTCATATATCTCGGTATGTGACCTGGTGTACGGCCACCCACATACATCCATATATAAGTTAGCCAAGGGTTGTTAACGGAAACAGATGGAGAACTGATAACACTTCTATAGTAGTTTCCATTCACCTGGAAACAGTTTTGGAGGTCAAAAATCCCCCTATTCAGTAAACATTTTTATTTCACAAACAGTTAGGAATTTCATGATGGTCTTTTAGACTTTATTTCTTAGAATTATATTTTCTACCTACATTCTTTTTCTGAGGATTTTATGATTTTATGAAATTCCATCGGAGTCGGTAGGTAACTGATTCCAGGATTTTTATCTTTAAAACTATAAAGTATTTCTTAAAACGGATTTCACTATGATACTTAGTATTATATTATGGATTTTTGATATTTATTTCGGGTCGTTCCGAGATACTTGAATTTCGGACGATTCCGGTATTTTCCCGAAAGATTTCCGCATCCACGACTCAATCCCGGGAATCTGTGTTTCTGATATTTTCATCTTTGGAGATCAAGAGAATATCTTCTCTTTAACATTTCTTTTCCTTTTCTATTTTCTTTTTCCCTTAGCTTCCTCCACAAGCTTCCATTTTCATCCACACCTTTTCCACCAATCTCCACCACACATATCTCCACCTCACCCTCCACCTCACCACCTTCCACCATCTTCATCTCCACCTCACCCCCTCACATGGCAAGCCCTATTGGCCAAGTGAAACACCTCACCTCCCCACTTTGCAAATAAGCCCCTCTCTTTTCCATTTTTACATCACCTTCACAAATCCAAATCCTATATAAACATTTCCTTCTTCATTTCATTTCATTTTCTCTTCTTTCTCTCACCAAAGCCTTAACCCTCCACCAACTCCTCCTCCATCTCCACCACAACAACCACCACTACAACTTCTCCAACTCCTTACCTTCATCTTCTTCCTCCTCCATCTCCATGGAAACCACCACAAACTCCAAACTCCACCAAAGCTTCCACCTTCTCCTTACCTTCTCCAAATACCACCACCATAAAATCCTTCACCAAAACCTCTCCACAAAACCATCACCTTGTGAGGACCGGCCACTCCTTTTGGATTGGGGCCGCGTTCTTCTCTGTCGGCAAGACTTAGGACCGGCTCCTCCTTTTGGATTGGGGCCGCGTTCTTCTCCGTTGACACGACTTAGGGCCGGTACCCTCCTTTTGGATTGGGGCCGAATCTCCCTTCGTCGGGCGCGGCAAGGAATCTTGTCGGCGAGTGATTTTCCTCGCCAAGACTTTCCTAACGCGGATCTTAACCCCCGCGTCTAGGCAATTCCTTAAACGCGCTCTGCGCGTTTCTGTGTCAACACGACGCGAAGCTAAGTGCCCGCGTCTGTGTTCTGTCCTTGATTGGCGTGACGCGGAGTTTATCCTCGCGTCCGCATTCTCATGCCCTGACTTAAACGCAGGCCTCGAGCCCCGCTTTTATGGCACCTTCGCGACGCGATCCCCGCGTCTGTGATTCCCGCGTTTGCTATTCCCCGCGTTTGTGATTCCGTGTCTGCTATTTCTCGCAACGCCAACTCCCGCATCTGCGACCCTCGCGTCTCACTTTCAAAACCCGCGTCTACCTGTGCTTTAGGACGCGTTCCGAGTTGCATGGATTTCGGACCTTTCGGCAATTCCGGTGATTTAGGCGAGTATTCTCACTCGCTACTTTCTTGTATGCGAGTAGTCTCGCTCTTCTCTCGTCTCTACTTGAGTTTCCGGTTTCTTCGGCTCGATGAGTATTTCACCTTATATTTTCATATATTTCATTCCATGTCTATATGTCTTATACATGTTTTTATAACATGCGTGGCGACCCTTCGTGGTCGTTGACTTCTGGATTTCTGTTATGTTAACACTTGCTATTACTTCAGACTTGTTAGTTACATGTTTCCTTTTAACACATGTATATCACCTGACCACCTGACATGCCACTATCTGGCAAGACCATCTTGTTATGTCATGACTTACCCAGACTTATTATCAATCCATTGTTATGCATGTTACTTGATATACATCACCATTTATCATGCTATCTCCTGACACCAAGCATGATACACCGATTCTTATAATTATCACGATAAAGGGAATGTAGTACCTGATTACTGTTATGTACTGATCACTGTTATGTATTACTGTTATGATATTGCTCATTCCCGAAATCTGATAATTATGTTCATAAGCTATAAAAAGGACAACTTGTATGGGTATGGGAGGAAGTGATGGATGCCGGAATGATACCTTGCTTATAGTAGGTGTAATATAAGTATATATATATGTATATATATCTTATAATTATCACGATAAAGGAATGTAGTACCTGATTACTGTTATGTACTGATCACTGTTATGTATTACTGTTATGATATTGCTCATTCCCGAAATCTGATAATTATGTTCATAAGCTATAAAAAGGACAACTTGTATGGGTATGGGAGGAAGTGATGGATGCCGGAATGATACCTTGCTTATAGTAGGTGTAATATAAGTATATATATATGTATATATATATATACTGGCGGTAGTGAATCTGTTTACTGAATAGGGGATTTTTGACCTCCAAACTGTTTCCAGGTGAATGGAAACTACTATAAGAAGTGTTATCAGTTCTCCATCTGTTTCCGTTAACAAACCTTGGCTAACTTATATATGGATGTATGTGGGTTGGCCGTACACCAGGTCACATAAAATCCTCAGAAAAAGAATGTAGGTAGAAAATATAATTCTAAGAAATAAAGTCTAAAAGACCATCATGAAATTCCTAACTGTTTGTGAAATAAAAATACTGGAATCAGTCTTCTACCGACTCCGCGGAATATCCATAAATTCGTAAAATCTTCAGAAAAAGTATTTAAGTAATAAACATAATTCTAAGAAGAAATGTCTAAAGAATCCTCTAGAAATTCTAAACAGTTTGTAAGATAAAAATTCGGGAATCGATCAGCGCACTGGTCGACACCGGTTTTGAAGAAATTCATTTTAATTCCAGAAAAATCTAGAAAATCATGGAAAATCTAATATATTGGAAATAATATTTGAAACTGAAATCGATCAAATACAAGAAGTAAATCGAAAATACGATCGAAAAACTGAATACGCAATTAAGTACGTATTTCGGGAACGGGGTATTACAAAAGATTCTTCCTTAAATTCGGAACGTGTCAAATATTCGTGAGGGTTCGAACCTGTCCATCAAACAACCTCATAGAATATTGCTGATGCCAACAGTCTTACACACGGTATCGTTTCCCATCAGGACACAGCCTCAATCATAAGGCTTGTAAGTACTTAACCACTCCCTTTTGGGCGCGTGTGGTATGCGCACCTGAGTCAAGTAACCAAGCATCTGAGTATTTACCTTTTCCTGAATCAGCCGTCAAGACATCACATAAATTCTCATTTGTTTCTTCGACAACCCTGACTTGATCTGGCTTTCCACTGATACTAACCCCATCAGAATCTTTGTCGCCTTTCCTCTTTAGCATTTCCTTGTATTTCATACAATTTTTCTTGATATACACTATTTTCTTGTAAAAGTAGCAAGAGAAACTGTTAGAAGTCTCTGAATTCCTTTTGGGTCCTCTACTCTTTGATCTTCCCCTCTGGCCCTTGACAAACAACCCTGAGGCCTCCTCCATAGAATCTATTTTCTTCATAAGCTCGTTGTTCTGGATCATCCGCCTAAAATCTTTTAACTCTAGGGTTCCTTACTATACATGACAGTGGTTGTCAAGTGGTCATAACTTGATGGAAGAGAGGAGAGTAACAGAAGAGATTTGTCTTCTTTTTTTAAACTTAACCGCTAAAACTAACAATTCGCTTAAAATTCTATTAAAAGCATTAAGATGTTGTAAAACAGGCGTACCTTCTTTCATCCGAAGGTTGTATAACTGCTTCTTCATGAAGATCTTATTTGACAAACTCTTCGTCATGTATAGGCTCTCCAGCCTACACCAAAGGCTAGCAATTATCCTCTCGTTTATTACATTGTAGAGGACCTCATCTGATAGGTACAGTATGATCGTCGCCTTTGCGCGAAAGTCGATGTCGTTCCACTCATCATCCGCCATCTTCGATGGCTTCTTCTTAATACCAAGTAGGGCTTTGTGTGCCCTCCTTTACGAGCAACGATCTTACTCGCATCTTCCACAACAGAAACTTGGATTTCCTGTTGAATTTCTCCACCTCGAACTTGGTTGTCGTAGTCATCTTGCTAACCATCGCTCTGATACCAATTTGTTGATGATCTATCAACGATCAAATAACAGAGAAACACCGTGTGGAAGACCCGGCAGCGGAAGTGAAAGCGTAGAAGATCTACCACTACAAGCAATTGAAAACTAAATCACCACACAACTAAAAACACAAGATTTAACGTGATTCGGTAATGTGCCTACGTCCACGGGGAGGAGGGGAGAAATCTTTATTGAAAACAGAGAAGAAAATACAAAAGTTACAAGAAGTTCTCTTTTACAACTCTCAATGGTGGAAATCTGAAATTCTCTTGAATTTTGACACTTCTTGACACTGTTTCAAAAGGCCACCCCAGGGGTTTATATGGGCACTTAGGATGATCCTAATTCTTCACAACTCCAATAATTAAATCAACACCACCTCAGAGAAATAGGAACCCGTATCCAAGCCAAATAGGAACAGATCCGTTTTAAGAAACCGTTAGAACATGTATTAGTCGACTACACCTAGAGTTTAGTAGACAACTGTAATGCAATCTCCAACTTTCTGTTGCAGAGCCTAGTCGAATATACCAAAGTATCAGTCGACTAGCCCAAGACCTAGTTGACTAATAAGATCTATTAGTCGATTAATAATATATACAATATCTGTACATATCCGTACTTGATTTGTGAAGCTTATAACTCCTCCACCTAAGCCTGAATTCTTCTCCAATGAACATGAGACATTCCAAATACTAACACCTTCCTCCGTCAATGGGCTCGAGCATTTCCTAGACTCTGTACTTGGTAACAGACTCAAGTGCCAAAATTGTGGGAATTTAATAATACTAGAGTTAATTAGACATTGGAAGCATCTTTCCGGGGTTGGGTTTGGATCAAAATTTATGTTGGATTGTGGAAACTTAGTAGTGGTGGGATATAAAAAACCCCGTTTTCTCGATCACTCCAACACATGTTGCTTCCGCATGTCAGAGCTCGTCCACTCTATATTGGTTTCTTTCAAGGTCAAGACACATCAAATGGGATCGCGTTTGCTAATCAATACATTTTTCCTAACGAATTGTGGATTGTATATTTTGGCTTGACATTTGTGGATCGCATTTTGTTTAATTTCCAAATATATGGAGACTTCTTGCTTCTAGCCTCTCTGTTCAAAGTCCCCTGGCTTCCTCTCTAATGCGAGAGTGCTTGGTCTTGGATATAATTTTGGTTAATATGATTTGAAAACAACATATTGTTGAGCATCCAAATAAAATCCTCACGACTGGTCTCTATTGCTAATAAAGCAATGGATGTCCTCGCCGCTTGTGGAGAGAGAGAGAGAGGAGCCACCGGTGGGGGAGAGAGCCCAGCCAGTTTCACCACCGTCACGCTTTTGCTGCCGCCACCCCCTCTCCCCTCCCACATTCTTCCTCTCCTCCTTCTTCCACCACGCTCCTTTGTTTTCTTCCTCCTCCTCCTCCCCCTCCATTGCTCAAAGATAGAGCGTCGCAGTCGAGCTTCGCCGTCGCTGCCTGTTCGCTACCACCGCCCTCCTTTCCCCCCTCCCACCTCCCCCCTCCGTCTTCTTCTTTCTCCTTACAACACCATCCTCGGCCATCTTCTTCCTCTTTTTCTTTCTATGCTCGGTGTATCACTCGATCAGTTTTCACCGTGGAGCGGGGTACTAATCTTAATGAGTTTAGTTCAAGAGTTTCCTTTTTTTTTTTTTAAGTGAAATATGTCTCTTAATTTGAGAGATGCCTGGGCACAGATCGGGCCATGCCCTTGCCCAGCCCACAACCCGCCCAACGTCCCCCCCCAAAAAACACCGAAGAGGGGAGAAATCGAAATTCGGAAGGGCTTCCCTTTCTGCACTCTCTTCGATTTTTGATCAGTTGATATCGATCGCGATTCAAGTGGAGAAGGGCGAGCCGCGGAGAAGAGAAAGGCGTGAATTACTTCTTGATTTTGGATCGCGATCTCAATCTCTCATACCCAAGGTATATCTGCAATCGGTCACAATTTCTTCTTTATTATTTCTTGAATCGTATCTGCAATTGGTCGTGCGATTTTGGTTTCTTGTTGCGATTTTGCGATTCTGGTTTGTTTTGTTTTTTATATAATGTTTTCTATTTGGAGATGAGAAATTTGTAATTTGAATCCCTGAAAGGGGCTACCCTAGCGGTTAATTCAAAAAACAAACATGCTTGCATATTTTGAGTAACAAAAAGAAAAGGATTTTTTTGTCCTGATAATTCACTAGGGAAAAGCTACGTATCCAGGGACTTGGGAAAGCTTCTTATCCTAGGGTTTTGATTTGTTTAAGCTAAACTCTGAGCATGCATGTATAATAACTCAGGGGAACCTTTTTCTATTTTGTTTTGATTTGTCCCATATTCCTGCTAATTGATTGTGATATTGAATTATTTGCGAAATGCTGGAGCTGGAGTTGATTTGCTTTAAAATGGGGCAGAGAGTTAGATAGTGGGAGAATGCTTTGTTGAAAATGCCAAGATATTGTGTATTACAAGTACCCTTTTTTTTTTTTTTGAGAAACAGGATGGAGATCACCTCCAGCCTACACACACACACACACACCCATCACATATTGTGTATTAGTAGACGCACACACCCCCCCCCCCCCCCCCCCCCCCCCCCTCTAGGGTCGAAATTTGTATCAGTGGCTTGTGAATTGTTTGGGACTTTAGCGCACCTATGACTGGTTGTTGTTTTTGGGATAGAATAGGGAAATGTATCAGTAATTGGGATGGAATGGTGAAGAAAAAAATTCTAATGTGGTGCCATGCTAGTAACAAATTTCTGGTTATTAATTCTTTTCAAATATGTTATAATGTTGTTGTTTTTCGAAATGACTGTCATGCTAATTTGCTATTTAATTTGAGATTTTTTAAAAATAATCTGACCTACTCTCATTTCCACGATGAGCGTCACTTGGTTGCTAGATGGACCTACATCTCTTGACTATTAATTTTCTATCAAATAAAATAAAACTATATTGAAAAAGTTAGCTGTAATGTTATCATTGCAACTAATGTATTGAAAGGTGGCACTAGAGGAAACCCAAAACAGAGCTCTACACTTCACACTTTCTCGTGATTGGGGTTGTTGCTAAGTCATGTGCATCCTGTGTGTGTGCAAACTTATGTAGTCCGTTCAGGCCTGGGTCTGTCTTGGGCAATCCTTTGCTGGCCACCACCGACCAACTTGAAGATACTCCTACAGAAAGGAAGCTGCTTAATAATCTATTTTACTTGTCTCCCTCAACACTTCCTAGTATTTTTATATTCTCATACTGTTTAAGTAGATGACATTATATTTTCTATTCCCTGTTGGCTAAGTCCAGTCGTATAATGACTGAAGTGCAGGTGGGTGATGAAATTGATTTATGCTTCGTTACATCTGCAGCCTTTTAAGCACTATATTTATGTTTTACAGGGAACATGGCTGACATAGTAACTGATGCTGATGCTGGAAATAGACGACGCTTGCCAACATGGATGTTGCAGGTAAATGCTGCTGATAAACTAAGAAAATTTGCAATTGAGGACAGAAAATGTTCTGTATCAGAAGAAGAAACCAGAAGCCAAGCAGCTGAGCCTAAGATAAAACCCATCACCAAGAATCATCATAAGATGCCAACTACGGAGGCAGTAACTAAACAGAAAGCAGAAAGCTTGGGAGGATGCGACACAAGGCAAAGAACCAAGAAAGCAACTAGAAGAGATGAGGGTCCCTGCACTGCTCTCACTACTGGCAGTGAAGCTAAGAAAAAGTCCAAGAGGAAAGCGGTCGAAGATGAAACAACCACAGATGAAAGTACTATTACTAGAAAGCAACATGCAAAGAGTAAAAGGCCCAAAAACTGCAAGGTGGAAGGAGTATCCTCAGAAAGAAGTTATGAAGAAATAACACTGACAGTTGAAGATCTGCTGATCACTGCTCAAGATGTATTCTTCTATATAATTCGTGTGCTGTTTGTATTAAACTGAAGGGGTTAGTACCTTCTTACATTAATAGAATTCTTAGCACCTGTATGTTGTCAGTTGAACTCTCAAGTAATTCTACAGTGTTCCACATTGTGGTCTACTGACTTTGAGTCAGGTATTTCTTGGTGAGGTCTAATAAATAAAGCTTATGAGTTACCTTTCTATATTGTTTGAATACTTACATGCTGTGCTAATACTTGGATCTTAATTTGTGGACCCAAGTGAACGATTGTGCTTTGGGAGATTGCACATTTAATTCCCTCATATTACCAATATTTTGTAGAATTCTGCAGCATCGAAATTCACTTTTCTCGAAATGGTATTGATGCTCAATTACTGTGATTGGCTTGCAGTATGTCAGTGCTGAAAAGGAAAAGCAATGGGAACAACAGGCCACAAGAGAATGCACATCAGAAAGAAATCCTTCAAGCTTGTTTGTTTCCTCTAAATCTATCATTGGTGGAGCTTCCGAAGCTTTTGATGGAGTCAGTCAAACATTATCCAAATGCACAAGTAGTAGCGGCAGTTCTCATCTGACTGAAAATAAGGGGAAGGTAGGGAGAACCATAAAGTGCAAATTTTGCTCCTAATATTATAGACACAGGAGATGCTGCTCAAGATATGTTGATTCTCTATCTGGGTCCTTTTCTGAAGAAATCCCCATGTGAAGGGCAGAGTGTTCAGGTGATTGGATCAAAAGGATTGGCATTAGTTAGAAAAATGAACCAAAAGAATTGCCATCAGTTCACGCAATTGAATCAACAGGATTTCCATCTGTTCGGACAATTGAATCCAAAGGATTGCCATCAGTTCAGACAATTGTATCAACAGGATTTCCATCTGTTTGGACAATTGAATCCAAAGGATTTCCATCAGTTCAGACAATTGAATCAAAAGGATTGCCAGCTGTTCGGACAATTCAATCAAAAGGATTGCCATCAATTCAGGGAATTGAATCAAAAGGATTGCCATCCGTCTATGAATTAAATAAAAAACTGGGGAGCTGTGCATTGTCAAAAGAAGAGGCACCTGCACCCTTGATGAAGAAGAAGAGCAGCCTCAAGGACAAGGTGGCTATGTTTTTTGACTAGCCACAGTTGAACTTAGAAAAAGAAATGACAAAATAATTAGCCAGATCAGGAAGAAGAGGTAATTGTATCATATACAAATTTTCTTTTGAGTAATGTTAGAACCACTATATGTTCATCATTCTTGTGGTATATATTTACAGAATTGATTCATTGAATTTGAGGATGTTATACCATCTTGAGTCCATATAGATTACGATATGACCGTAATCTTAACAATTTGGGATCTGCAGCATTTAATTTTGCTTGAAATGAATAATGAGCTTCATGTAAATTATCAGGTGTTAAAATAGACAACTACATATGTTTACTTGTTATTTTAAGCCCTTAGTACATGTATCATCTCACCACTATTATCTTTTTGTTATGTTTATGGAATCATGTTTGCTATCTGTTTAAAGAGAGATATTTAGGAAACAGTGATGCAGTGATAGTAGGAGTAAGGGGCATCTAGTTTATTCTGAATTTCCGCATCCAGAGCAAAGAATCTCCGCCTGGAATACAAGGATACAGGGGATACTATTCAGAGTCTTTAATTATGGAGAAATGCGGTAAAGAGTCAAAAGGTCAATCTTTTAACAAATCGACAAGCCCCTCTGTAGTACAAGTTCAATATTGTATTCCAGTCTTTCCAGATTAGGAGGTTTTGATTGGAAAGCTCATTTTGAGATTCCAAGAGTCTTATCAGTTCTGCTAACTGATTATTATTGGAACCAGTCTCAATAAATCAACCAAAGGTCAGCATCACCTTTCTGGTCATTCATGTTCAGTTCAGATTTCATGTTGGAAAATTTATGGCTGATGAGTACCTGGCAGGCTGATGTTTTCTGTCTCTCTCACTTTCTTGTACGTCATTTGTTCTCTTCTATTGCACACAAAAAAAAAAGAACTTTAAAATTATGTCAATATTCCGAGATATATAGATTTGCTCGAATTGAAGATCTAATGTAGTTTATGCTATTCTAGTCCTGGTCATCTCACATTATAGTAAGCTAGGTTCTTGAGATTGTTAAATTTGATAAAGTATTAAAAGTTACCCTGTCCTAAATTGGAAAGCTTGAGGTGGCTTTGATTATGTGTGAGTCTGTGAGATGATACAGTGGTCTTTGGATCGGACAATGTTTTGAGATGAGTTTGAGAGGAGAGGAGCCCAAGTCCTCGGGAAAAGGGTTGATCTTTAACCAAAAGTGAAAAAACGATACTGATTTTTTCAATCTCTGCAATAAATATTTCTTATTATCTGTCTCCCCTTTATAAACTGACAAAGTCTTTCCAGAATCTGTCCAGAAGGGAGATTAATCAATTTATTCAGATCTTCTCAAACTTCACTAAATGAAGTTAATTGATTAATGGTCCAGTCTTTGCTGGAATGAAGAAAATCATCTGAGGGAGTATGGTTCCAATACAACAAAATTCTACAGTGTTTAGGCGCATGAGCATTCTTGAAGTTACTTTTACTGCTGAAGGTTATGATGAGGCCTAAGGGATTCATTTTTATCCTCTAACACTCGCTCAAGAACTGAACTCCCTTTTTTGATGCTGGAAACTTGAGATGTTACCTGTGATTTTTTCCCCTTGTAATCCACACCAATCTGGACTTCAAACTTGGCGTTTGGATGCCATCTTACTTCTGCCATCCCCCAATATTCCATAGTTACAATTAGGCTAAGATTTTGTGTAACATTTACCCCTAACGGGCATCTCTTACATCATGGTTTGAAAACCAGTATCTGTGTCGGTATCGACTAATGATTTTTATTATCAATATCGTCAATATCGGCATCAATATTGGCAATACTAGCAATTTTGGCTAGATATTTGCCAATATTATAGGGTTAATATCATATAAGGTACCTCAAATTCCAATATGATATTGCCGATGTATATTGCAGTCAGCCATATTTGAAATCATGATTGAGATCTTTTGAATGCCTACTTTTATTCATATAGCCTTCTTACTTTCAGAAAGTTTTGAAAGGAAAGCTCTTAAATGGGAAATTCCAGCTAATAGATTCATTTCTTGATCCATATTTTCCTTTTGCTCTCATCATCTTGCATCGAAGTGGGTTGAGAGAATGGTGTGTACTTTTCTTTTCTTTCACGTTTTTTTTTATAATGAGCATTAAAATTGAGCACTCTGGAGAAACTGCAAATTTAGTATTTGGTATAAACCCTGTGAAAAAAGCTTTACACTCCGGGTTGAATGCCAGTTCATGAAATTTTTTGTTCATTGGGTGTATAGAGTTGACTGTAAAATTAGATAATACAAATGGTTATTGTGTGTTCCAAAATTCATGTGCTATGAAGCATGGACACTTCAAAGTGAGTGTTGTGTCCGTGTCGGATTCGTGTCAGATACCGATACTTACAAGACACTTGTCTGATACGTATCAGACACTCCGATGTTGTGTCGAATTTTAAACAATCATAAAATCATGTGTCGGCACCATGTCTAAGCCGTGTCAATTTTAAATAAAAGTTAAAGATCATGTATTGGATATCTAAAAGTCAAATGTCCTTAAATAAATATGAAAAAATATACATAAGCAAATATGTTAGTAGAGTTTACACTCATCACGATCTAGGTGAGGTATTAGTTAGATTATTTAGATTTTTTTGTTTTGTTTTTTACTTTATAAAAGCTAAAGACGTAAATTATTTAGATTTTATTTTGTTTTTCATCTTACCTTTAATAAAACTAATTATTCATATTTGATTATTTTTTGACAAGTTAATTATTCATTGTTCTACTCACATATGTAGAATTGTGTAAAATATTTACTTAGAAAAGTACCGTTAAAAAAATTGAAGACAATGTACTTCTTTGAAAGTATGAGAGAAAATCGAAAAATTAGGAATAGGGAGAGAAAATTTATCTATATGTAATAATAATAAAATATTACTTGCCGTGTGTCCGAATCCTGTTTTTTAGATTTTGTCGTCTCCCGAGTCCATGTCTGTATTGTGTCCAACGCTCGTGTCTGTGTCTGTACTACATAGCTCATGTGAACTACAGTATACACAATGCTGGAGAAAACATTATTTAACACAATTGTCATTAACATCCTTTCAAACTCTAGGCAATTCTTAAACTAGGGGCCGTTTGTTTCGCGTAAAACTCCGTAATTCGTAAATGACTTACTACCCAGTTACAACTACGGCGTTTGTTTGGACCGTAATTCGTAAAAGACTTACGTAACTCAACTAACACTCACTTGCAACTTAGTTACCACTCATTTACAGCTCAGTTACAGTTAATTTTGTGGTCATCCAAATTTGTATTATTTTTTTATATTAATATTAAAAATTTTTAATATTTAACTTTTTTAATATTTATTTGCAGTATTAAAACTTTTAAAATCACCAAATAGTTAATTTTGTGGTCAATTTTTTCACTTACGACTTATACATTACGACAACTAAACACCGTAAAGTACAATACACTTTCTCACTTTACAATTTTATATTACCAACCAAACACCGTAAAATTTACATACATGTAACTCATTTACAATTGTAAAAGACTTTACCAATTACAATTACGAATTATGGCCAGTTACGACAACCAAACAGACCCTAGAATGTTTTGGAGCCTTGAAGATGAGGATACTGTAAGTGTACATTACAGGGTGGAACTTACTATGTTGACCCAAAGAATTAGTAAACAATTGATGAACATCAAGAATAGTTTTCTTTGAATTCTAACGGAGTCAGAAAAGGTGATTTCCCTTGCTCTCATCTTTTACAGCACTATCAACTTTGTCACAGTCCCCACATGCGCTCCGGAGAGACAAAGAAAAAGAAAAAAAATGCTCATGTTTAGAAGTATGGGTGCTTGTTAACAGTTCTATAGGTGAAGTTTCCATCCTTTATTTTGCTGATGACACGCTCATTCCATGGTGACCAAAAATGTGCTTTTAAAATAGATAGTTTAATTTTATGGTCATAGATCTTATCAGTTAAATTGTTGAACTTCTGTAGAAAATCTCTTCTCTCCCAAAGAGCTGATTTTACTTTGTGATGTGAAACATGATATGTGTGTATCAGAAATCAGTGACAATAAAACTTCGCTACATTTCACTAACGATACGATCTTGAGTAGAAATAAAATTAAAACTAATATTGCAAGATTATGGGTTTAACAAAAAGTGTTGATGCAGTTGTACCGATCTAGATCAAAATAAGATGATGCACTACTAGTTGTAATGACAAAAGCTTATAAAATCAATATATATAATCAGACACAAGGTAACAGAATCTCACAGTCTTACAATATACTGGCAGCAGATTAAATCAATAAAATAATAAAGGACTGTTATCTAATCCACAAATAAAGAGACCGTGCTAAGAAAAGTTACCTACTAAGAATCTCAGGGATCTCAGTGACCTGTAGTGGATGCCGATGCAAAGCTTTCGTCGTCACGATCGTAACGCCTCAAAGAACTCTTAAGTCGGAAGTCGGATGTGAAAATTGCGAGCTGAGAACGAGGACAGTGCACTAACAGGTCTGATTTCTGTAGGTCTCGGGTTGGATCTGCTATAATGGGTCGATGGCTCAATCCCAAATCGGAGTGGTGAATATTCGGGTTGAATTGTTATCGGGCCGAACCCGATTACAAGCTCAAACTCAAATGATGGGGATTCAGGTCGAGTTGTTGCCGCTTGGATTCAGTTGCAGGTCTCTTTTGAACAAACCGGGTCGGTTCTTGTTACAAACCCAAGTTGGGTTCAGATTTCTGGCAGCAATAGGGAGAGGAGGAAGATGGAGGCGGCGGGGTTGCAGCGGCTAGGCTGACGGCGACTAAGGTGATTGTGACTAGGTTAGGAGGAGGAAAAGTGGTCGGCGAGGTGGCATGGGCCTTGGCAGTAAAAAACAACGAGAGGGAGATGGTAATAGATTGCTGACGGGTGGATGCTGGCATGAAGATGAAGCTGGTGGGACCTGGGCTGTTGGGGAGATGAGGCAAGAGTAGAGGCGGCCCGAGGGGAAGGGGAGTTCAAACGTGAGAAGAAGACGAGGAAGAGATGTTGGGTTGGTGGTTGGGTTCTCTGGTGTGAGAAGAAATGAGAGAGAGGGAGTGTATGCGGGAAGAAGTCGAGAAATAGAGAGAGGATAGCGGCGCAGCACTTGGGAAGGGGAAAAGAGAAAAGAAAATTACGGTTTTAATTAGGATAATTAGGAGGTGAATCCTAAACAAATTTTGAGATAACCAAAATCTCACACAATATAACTTAATTGAAAATTCTTAATTAATTTAGTAATAATATAGGAGCCTTTAAATAGGCTCTACAATGTCCAACTTTCAGTCTACAACCGATGTGGTACTAAACTAAAAGCAAACTAAAAATAAAACAAAAAATCTTTAATAACCAAAATATAGTAAAATGAAAAAGACGACTCTTATTCAGTCTCTACTCGAGCCAAATCAATATGTTTCTTCTCTGGTGCACAAGCCAAGATTAGATGTTTGCATCATTCTCCCCGAGTGTGAGAGAACTCGACCCCGTGGAGTCAGGTGTAATAGTGCTCTCCTGCTGTAGTGGATCAATCCGCTGCAGATCACCTCGACTTAGCTGTGAATCAACGGTGGATGCTTTTTCTTTCCAGTAGATTAAGTTCCTGTGAGTGCCACCAGATTTAGTGGTGAGAGTCTCATCCTCTAAAATTTATCAACTTTTTCTACTGTAATGAGATGAGTATTTGGGAGTGGACTCAATGAGAAGCTCTCAGAAAATGACTTAGGAGGATGCTTACCAGTCGATGGATTACAATTAAAACCCTTGTAATCTACTAGATCATTAACATTGAAAGTACAACTAATGTCATAATCTCTAAGAAGATCTATAACATATATATTGCCATTCAACTTATTCAAGATCTTAAAGGGTTGAGCACTGTGGACATGCAATATTTTAACAGTTCTCGAAGGAAACTGTTTCAGATAAATTCGAACCATCACATAATCACCTACATTAAAGTTTTAAATATTCTTCTACTGTCACTTCGTAAAGTAGAGGTTTCACATTGCTCTGTTTATTTCCATCACTGACCTCTTTCTGTAGTTTGTGTATGTGTTTGTTTAATGCAAATGCAGATGCAGACTCGAATTCTTTATAGTGAGATGGTGTCGACAGTAATAAAGGAAGCGATTTGCGGACAGGGTATGCATGACTAGTGAGAGATAGGGAGAGAGTAGTAGAAATGAGAGGTAGAGAAGGTGGAGTTGACAACAAAGCCAAAGTGAATGTCTGCTTGGGCTGCTCAATCTTGAGTCTAAATGGTAGTAGGTTAATCTGCTTACCTTCATACTCAAATTGACACATGTTGGATCGATCATAAATATTGACATTTTTGTCGAACAATCATGGTCTACGTAATATGACTTGACCCACATTCATGATGATCACATCACAATATATTTTATCTTTGTAATATTGAAATTGACTAAGACAAGACATCATTGTTTGATCTCAAGTACCGTGGAGTCAATCCAAGACACTTTGAATTGGTGAGGGTGTGGTGCAACCTCTAATCCAAGATTTTTGAGCGACTTGGATGATATTGCATTGATATAGTAATTTTGGTGAACGTGTGAAAGGTAGCACTTTTTCTCTAATTGTCCTTTTCAGCTGGTTAGGAGGGGACATATCTAATAACAAACAAGTGAGTTGATGGTGTTTGATTAATACAATTGAGACTAACATCATTACTTGTGGGTTCTTCGTCAGTTTCAACATCTCTTGGGTCATAAATGTACTCTTCAGAGTCTGACTCAGTGGCTTCAGTGGGTGTTCCATCTATTATGGTGATTCTGACTAGACTAGGACAATTGGTCGCTAAGTGTTCATACCCTTGGCATTTGTAGCACTTTGTTGTGGAACTAACTTTGGAGAACTTGGGGCTCTCGTTTTTGTTGTCCCGTTTAAGGCCTTGCCCTTGATGTCATTCCTGTGTGAAGGGTTTGGGTACTAGGCCTATTGGGTTGGGGGGATGAGGAAGGTCTAGACACTGAAGTTCTATATTATGACTCTTAAAGGTATGGTTAGTCCTAACAACATCTAGATCTTGGATTAATGCATTGGCCTTCTTAAGTTCGGTAATTCCTCGAGCCAACAATTTTATTCGTAGGCCTTCTCTAAGACCAGCCCTAAATTTGGGAAGGATTTGGGTGCTATTTTCTGTGCTGAAGGTACTGCAATGAATGAGGAACTTATCAAATTGGGTCACATAGTCCTTGGTAGACTTAATGCCTTGGGTGAATCGTTGTCAGTCGTCAAGAAGATGATCGAAGTGGGATGCTGGCACGTATTTGTCCCTATTTTTGTCCTTCATGGCAGGCCAAGTCTTTATAAGCTCTTGACGTTGGGATGCTCTCATTGATTTCACATTAGTCCAGTATTGGCTGGCTTGGCCAATCAGTTTAATGTTAGTAAACATAACTTTCTTAGGCTGAGTAAGGGGATACCATGTGAAGTACCTACTGAGTTGTCGTAGCTAGTCTTGGAAAAATTATGGATTATGACGTCTATTAAAGGTGGGAACATCCAACTTGATGTCTTTCAAGTATTGGTCATCAAGATTAGGTGTGTTACGACTGTCATTGAGTGGTACTGGGGGTTCTCAATTTTGGGTGGTTCTTATGCATTCTCTAACTTGGTCAATCTTTCGTGATTAACCTGTTGCTCTATGCGCACCTCACTTATGGTCTGAGTTAGGGCAGTGAGCTGTGTCATTATATCGGTATGCGTTAGTGTATGTTGGGACTCCATAGAAGTGGGAGATATTTTACTAGAATCTCCTAGAAGATATGTGTTATCACTACGGGTGGGCATGCACTACACAAACCTAAATGAAGAAAAAAATATAACTCTAAATTAGATGATTATTTATTTTTTATGCAAGAAAGCGGTAAAATTCCTACCAAGTACCTAGGTGATGCAAATCCCACTGTAACTATGCTCTGATACCAAATGATATGAAACATGAAGAAATCAATAACAGAATAAAACTTCGCTGTGTTTCACCAACAATACGATTTTGGGTAGGAAAATAATTAAAACTAATATTGTAAGATGATGGGTTTAACAAAAAGTGCTGATGCAGTTGTACCGGTCTAAATTGAAATAAGATGCACTACTAGTTATAATAACAAAAGCTTGTAAAATCAATTTATATGATCAGTGAATATAGAGTAGCAGAATCTTATTGTCTCACAGTATAGTGGCAACAGATTAAAACGATAAAATAATATAGGACTATGATCTAATCTACAAATAAAGAGATCGTGTTAAGAAAAGTTACCTACTGAGAATGATAGGGATCTTAGTGACTTGTAGTAGATGCCGATGCAAAGTTCTCATTCGTCACAATCATAAGGCCTCGAAGAACTACTGAATCGGAAACCGGATGTGAAATTTGCGAGCTGAGAACGAGGACGGTGCATCAACAGGTCTGGTTTCTGAACCCGTTACTGTAGCTCTCCAGTTGAATCACTATAGCACGGATCCTGGATTGTTGCTTGGCGGGTCGGTGGCTCAAACGCAAATCAGAGTGGTGAATATTCTGGTCGGTGGCTCAAATGCAAGTTATCGGGTTGAACCCGATCACAAACCCAAACTCAAATGATAGGGATTCGGGCCAGGTTGTTGTCACTTGGATCCGGTTGCGGATCTCTTTTGAACAAACCGTGTTGTGTCTTGCTACAAACCTAAGTTGAGTTCAGATTTTTGGCAGAGGTAAGGAGGAAGATGGGGGCGACAGGGCTGCAGCGGCTAGGCCAACGGCGGCTAAGGCGACAACGACTAGGTTGGGAGGAGGAAGAGCGGGTGGCGGAGGTCGGTGAGGTGGCGTGGATCTTGGTAGCAAAAAAACAGCGAGAGGGAGATGGTGACAGATTGTTGGTGGGTGACCGCTGGCGTGTAGACGAAGCTGGCGGGACCTAGGCTGTCGAGGAGATGAGGCGAGAGTGGAGGAGGTCGGGCGGAAGTTCAAACACGAGAAGTTGAGGAAGAGATGTTGAGTTGGTGGTTGGGTTCTTTGGTGTGAGAAAGAGAGAGAACGAGCGAGAAAGAGGGAGAGAGGGAGGGTCTGCAGGAAAAAAACTAGAAAGAGAAAGAGGATAGCGGGCCAACACTTGGGAAGGGGAAAGAGAAAAAAATTAGGGTTTTAATTAGAGTAATTAGGAGGTGAATCCTAAACAAATTTTGAGATAAAAAAAATGTCACATAATATAACTTAATTCAAAATTCTTCATTAATTTATTAATAATAGAGGATCCTTTATATAAGCTTTACACTTTCTAACTTCCAGCCCACAAATGATGTGGTACCAAACTAAAAGCAAACTAAAAATAAACAAAAAAAAAATCTAAAATAACCAAAATACAATAAAATGAAAAATACAACTCTTATTCAATCTCTACTCGAGCCAAATCAATGTGAGATGTCTTCGTCTTTTCCGGTGCACGCACCAGATGTCTGCGTAAATTTTATATTCTTCTAGTCGGTTTTTGTTTTAACTATCCTTGAGGCTTTTCCCAGATCACTTATCTGGGAAAGTCTATGAGACCCGGTATATTGCATTAATCTGTCTGGAAATGTCTGATGGTGAAAATGGGGGAAAATCTGGTAGGATGAAGGATAAATGGGCAACCTCAGTTGGTAGACTCCCTAGAGTGGTTCTTGCTCAAGCTTTGTACTTTTCTTCATTTGTTGGTCCCCTCTTCTTTAATATCCGTTGACAAATTTCTTATATCTTTCTCCTGTAAAGAATATCTCAAGAGGGGGTTTATCTCTTGTTTGCATGTCAAGAAATGCAACAGGTAAAATGGGAGAATCAGCTTCTGTTTTTAGTTTAGTAGGTCTAGAATCTGATAATGGCTCTGCTGTGTTGGTTGGGTTTGTCATCAATCTTAGAAATTTTCACCAACCTTGTTAATTCGATCTCCGTGGAATCTAATAATGGAAAAATCAGGTTAGTCATGTGAAACCGTTGAAAACCTCTTTGCTATGTTGTTGATCTTACAGTTCAGCATTTACACCAAGCGCTTTGCTAGCCCTCGCTGGCAAGGGATTTTGAAAATCTTTGTTGTGGTTAATGAAATTTAAGTTGCCCCCTCGTGGCAAGCAATTATCTTGGCATTTGTTGATCCTGCACGGATACTTTGATAATACATGCCAAAACATATCCGATACTGGATACTCGGATGGATACTGGCCAAATACTTTTATGAATTCAGAAATTTATAATGTATCTTAGACACATCAAAGATGTTTTAGAGATGCATCCGAGAATAAGAAGGTTAAATATCTTATGCACATAGGTTAGGTTCACAATTCCATGTGACTTTTAGATGTGTTTAATGATGAATTATGATTGCTCTAGTAACTATTGGTTTGTACAACTTGGAATCTTTTATATTACCCGGGTCATTTTGTTTTGTGTAAAAATTATAGCCTTAAAAATCATGTTATAGATAAATAACATTGACATTGACACATAAGTTTATTATTTCCATATCCACAATGTTGTTGTATCCTTGATTATCAAGGTTTGCCGTATCTGTGTTAATTGATGAATTAGCTTTAATCAAATAAAAATTTAACAAAGATTATATTGTATTTGAATATTGTATTCAATGGTTTTCTAATTAATAAAACTAATTGAAACTTTAGTTTAATTGGTTTTCTTTTCATTGGAAATTTCAAGAACATGTGGGGCTTGATTTTTCTAAACTAACCTAACCTTCTAATAAACTTAGGAATTTCTGATTTATGTAATGATAACAACAATTAGTCAATTCTGATGAATAAAGAATTTTCAATTGATGAATCAACAATAATTCAACTTTTAAACTAATCTATCGTAATTGAATTTGGATTGGATGGGTTTTCTAAATAATACAACTAATTGAAACTCTAATTTAATTAATAGGTTTCCTTTTCAATGAGAAATTTTAGGGCGATGAGGTGGCGCAATGTGGTGAGAGAGAAACATACCAAAATTCTCTAAATTCACTAAAAATCTCAAAAAGACATGGGAGCTCGATTTTTTTTAACCATTCTATTAAAGTTAGGAATTTCTGATATCTGTAGTGGTAAAGAGAATTAGTCAATCCTGATGAATAAAGAATTCTTATTTGAGGAATCAACAATAGGTCATTTTTTTAAAAACTAATCTATTGTAATTGAACTTTGATTTGATGGGTTTTCTAATTAATAAAACTAATTGAAACTTAATAAGTTTCATTTTCAGAAATTTTAGGGCGATGAGGTGACAGGCTAAAAAACTTTAAACCATTATATTACAATGTGTATATAACGAGGCCGGCCAGATAGATGCCTCGAGGCATAATAATAACAACTAGGAAAGCAAAGATTTTGCAGAGAAATTTTCTTACCAGTTAGACAATAGTACTTAGCTGAATAACCAACGCGTGTTCTCGCGATTGGCATAATCTTTAGATAATTGTCTCTACAAATCTGCCAGTCTGTAAAAGAAGTGCTGCTTGAACATGCTGAACATGCAGAAAAAGAAAATCACATGGAATGCATGAGTCAGACTTATTCTCTTTTCTTGGAAGGTAAGAGAACAAATCTAAGAACTAAAACAAGAAAAATGTTTATTGTAAAGATCTTATTCAGATGTCCTGCAAGCAGAACGCAAGTACGTAACTTGCCAGTGTGTCCTCTTAGGAAAACAAGATATCTCCAAGGCATATGTTGATTTCATCACAAGCATCCAGCACTGATTGTCATTTCTGCATAAGCTCATCCAATTTTAGCCTCTAACATGGCATTATCTACAAAATCAAAAGAAGCGATGATTTCACTGCCATGTGCCATCTCAAACGGCCATGTTGCTGACTGGGCTATTAGATTCTGGACCAGTAAAAAAGTTGCACGTGAGTCTGAATTCTAGGACTTTCATCCCCCTAGATCATGAATTAGTATGAGCTAATTGATCATGTCAATGCCTGCTTCTTGGATGGCTTCTCAAGTTCATGAAAAATTCTTCAATCCTACGGAAACTCTACAGTCCAGCATTTTGGCTAACCATACTCAAGTATGGATCATTTGACTAATTTATTTATCCACACATGTCCTCTATGATCAGCATTGTTTCTTTCCGCTGTTTCTGCTTGCTCTTTTGAGTCTTTTATCTCTTTTATGATTGTCATTTTTGTGTTCTGATGAGAACATCTGAACCTTAACTTTTATTTGTATTTCAGTGTATTTTTTTTACTGTATTTACTTGTATTTTTTTTGCATTTGCATGTATTTCAGGTGTGTAGTGGTGGTAGTTATGGCCATCATGTGTAGTAGTGGTGTAGTTATGAGTGTGTAATGTAGTGGGAAGTTATGGGTAGTTGTGTGGCAGTTGTAACTTATAGCCTATATAAGGCATGGTTGTGTACTTGTTTGGAGATGATGGATGATAATGAATACTCTTTGCCTTCTAATCTTGTTGTCTTCTCTTTGCATTCTTCCCTTCTCCTCCCTACTCCTTTGTGAACAAGAATGAATGAATGAATGAACTGAAATCCAGTGGCTTTCTTCCTACCAATGCCTCTCCCCTTTCTCCTCTCCCTTCTCTTCTCTGGACTGAATGTTTTAAGCTAAAGTTTACCCCCCTCTTGCATATGTAGCTCCTCTCTTCGCCTGCTTCTCCTTAGTTTCTTCTTTTTCTCCCAACATCCCCTACTCTTAACAGCAAAAGCAGCATCAATAACAGACGCAGCAGACCAGCAGCAACAGTAGCAGGAACAGCAACAGCAAGCTGCAGCAGTAGCAGCCAACAGTAGGAGCAGCAGTAGCAAGCTGCAGTAGCAACAGCAGGAGCAGGCTGCGGCTGCAGCCGGCAGGAGCAGGCTGCAGCCGGCAGCAGGAAGCAGCAGCACTACGCAGCAGCAGCAACCACCACCAACAGCAGCAGCAGACTAGCAGCAGAGCAGAAGCAACAAAATTCCAGCAACAGCAGCGGCTACGAGTACCTAAAACGTGCTTCTCAGTTTTCCCTTGGAGTATAACAGCGAGTTCTATAAGTTTAGGTCAAAGCATTCTACTTATTAGTTCAACTATACATCAGTTAACTCATCTCTAAAGTATTATCTTTATCTCATGTTGTCCGTTATATGGTGAGATGTGTGACTCTGTAATTCCTTTGATCGCTTATCATTAATATTGATAATAGAACTTGTCATGCATGATATAGCTATTGTAATTAGATCTTACTGAGATTAGATATGTTCCAATACTTTATAAAATCCATTTGTTTGACATTGTTAGTTTTTCATTGCTTTCCTGTCGAAGATCTTTGTATTTGGTGAAACGTTGCGAGTTTGATCATATCACTGATTTCTTATATGACACACACTCACCGTTTCAAATCAGTTTGGTATCAGAGCATAAGGTTTAGGCAGGAACACCATGCATTAGGTAAAAAAAAAATCTTTTCTTTAGGCATTTTCTAGAAAAAAAAAAAAAATTGTTGCTTTCTTTTTCTTTCTTTTGCATCAAAAAATATAAAAAGAATAAAAAAATGGCTAGTGAATCCCAAACTGCTAATATGCACACCAACTCCAAAATCCTCCAAAGGCTAAAAGAAATTTTGAGTTGCATAACTAGGTTGGATCAGGTAATGAATTCCACCTCTTATCATCCTGCAATTCAGGGTAACAAGTATCAGGGTTATGAGCACGACTGTCCAAGGCCAGTTATAGTAACTAAAGTTAAGGAACCATCTGTTACAAATTCAGAGTCCCTTCCTCCTTTACTGCCAAGTCCTAGTGTCATTATCTGCCTGAGTCGTCAGCATCTTCCTCCTCTACTGTCGACCCCGAGCCCATTCATAGTTGTCATAGATAAACTGTCTATAACAGAGTCAGTTGACTCTGAAGAATTCATTTATCATGTAGAAGAACCAGAAAACTATGTCTCTGACGAAGAAATTCAGGGTGATGACATTGAGAAATCTAGTACTTCGAGTCCATTCGAGGTGATCCTAGTGCCTACGGAGTTTACTGATGTCTTTCCTGAAGACAATATTATGTTTCTCTCCGAAGTCACCCCTGTAACTATGGAGTTTGATGATGTCTTGTCTGAAGACCTCCTGCACAAGCTACCACCAACACATGATAACCAACATGTTGTTGACTTAACACCAGAGGCTAGCCTTCTCGATTTGCCACACCTTAGGTTGAATCCTACCGAGAAAACTGAATTTGAAAAGCAAGTTGATGAGTTGTCACTAGAGGGCAAACCACAATTCCTTATCCCAATAAACATCTATGTCTATGAGGACAAGTTTTGGAACTATATAGTGACAAAAGATGTAGGACAGATCAGGGATTTTACCATCTATGGTCAATCTATAGCCAAAGATTTGAACGGTACCGTTATGGAAGAACTTAATGTTCTACATATCATAAACTTTTCTGCCATTACAGTTAAACCTAGATGTGCTTTCCTTCAAACTTTACGTGTTAGGATCTCACTTGACGTTGCTCAAATAACAGGTAAATTGTCACACACAGTTAGGATGATTCGCTTGATAATCCCTTTTGATCGAGGTCGTGTATATTGATGACCACTGAGCCAAGTGCCTAAAACTTTAATAACCAATAGAGAGTCAAAGTTCATTGGCTATCTTTTGGAAAGTCTCTTTAGCAATGATAGGCACTAAGTTAAGTTCTCTACTGCACTTCATTATAGAGTTTCTGAGTCTGCATTTTAGGTCTAAACATCTGAGTCTGCACATATTTTGTCACACACATGCAAGTTCTACACATGGTTAATCAGTGATACATTTGAACAAGTAACGCTAACTATAAGTTATGGTCTGACATCAGGAAAGGAATTTAAAACTTTTAATGTTGACAATTTTGTGATGGTTCGGATTTGTCCGAAATGGTTTCTCTAGGAGACTGTTAAAGATTTGCATGCCCGTAATGCTGGACTTTTCAAAATCTTAAAAGAATTTAAATTACAATATTTATGTTATAGATTTGCTATCAGTTCTATTTTCAATATTGAAGACTAAATGGTTTACAACGTTTTGATTATCCATAAACAATTCACTGGGTGATGAGCCTTATCCTGAGCCACTTTTTGAGAGTCCTTCATTTTCCCACTTTCAGATATTCATCTTATACAGTAGAGAAAATTGATAATATTTTAGATGATGAATTTACGATACAGCTTGACTAGTAATCTGAGGTGCAAGAAATAAACTTACAGCAGCAAGAGAGCAGCTCTGCAGTTGACTCGATGGGGTCGAATTCTCTCCCATCTGTGGAGAATTGATGAGAACATCTTAGCCTTAACTTTTATTTGTATTTCAGTGTATTTTTTTACTGTATTTACTTGTATTTTCTTTTGTATTTGCATGTATTTCAATTGTGTAGTGGTGGTAGTTATGACCCTCATGTGTAGTAGTGGTGTAGTTATGAGTGTGTAATGTAGTGGGAAGATATGGGTAGTTGTGTGGTAGTTGTAGATTATAGCCTATATGAGGCATGGTTGTGTACTTGTTTGGAGATGATGGATGATAATGAACACTCTTTGCCTTCTAACCTTGTTGCCTTCTCTTTGCATTCTTCCCTTCTCCTCTCTACTCCTTTGTGAATAAGAATGAATGAATGAATAAACTGAAATCCAGTGACTTTCTCTCTACCAATGCTTCTCCTCTTTCTCCCTTCTCCCTTCTCTCCTCGGGACTGAATGTTTTAAGCTAAAATTTACCCCCCTTCTTGCATATGTAGCTCCTCTCTCTTCTCCTGCTTCTCTTTAGTTTCTTCTTTTTCTCCCAACATCCCCTTCTCTCAACAGCAAAAGTAATCAACAGCAACAACAGACGCAACAGGCCAGCAGCAACAGTAGCAGGAACAGCAGCAGCAAGCTACAGCAGAAGCAGCCAACAACAGGAGCAGCAGCAGGCTGCTGCGGCTGCAGCCAGCAGGGGCAGCAGCACGCAACAGCAGACTTGCAGCAGAGCAGAAGCAGCAGCAGCAAAATTCCAGCAACAGCAGCGGCTACGGGTACCTAAAACGTGCTTCTCAATTTTCTCTTGGAGTATGACGGCGAGTTCTTGGTCTGTAAGTTTATTTCATAGCATTCTACTTATTAGTTGAACTATACGTTAGTTAACTCATCTCTAAAGTATTATCTTTATCTCATGTTGTCTACTATATGGTGAGATGTGTGACTCTGCAATTCTTTTGATCGCTTATCATTGATATTGATAATAGAACTTGTCATGCATGATATAGCTATTGTAATTAGATCTTACTTAGATTAGAAATGTTCAAAGCTAACATGCAATACTTTGTAAAATCTATTTGTTTGGCATTGTTAGTTTTTCATTGCTTTCCTGCTGAAGATCTTTGTATTTGGTGAAACGTTGCGAGTTTGATTATATCACTGATTTCCTATACGACACACACCCACCGTTTCACATCACTACTTTTACACAATTGAACAATAAGGTTGGCAGGCTATTAAGGTTGAGTTACATGCCTATTGAGACTTTTGTTTTAAGTCCTAGCTTTTGGACCATTTTACTTTATTCATCATAATGTGCATATTTTAAAATGGTCGTAAATAAGCAAAAGTTTGAAACTTTTAAGACATTTTACCGACGATTGAACGGCCTTATAGTTAATCATCTTTAGACCTATGGAGAAAAATTATTGGGTTCAGATACTTTAGTCTGTCGGTCCAGTTTTTCATTTGAGTTTGTTCATTTTGCAAGCTCTTAGTTTATAAATAAGAAACCTTAAAACACATGTTTTTTGTCTATCAACACACACATGCTTTTGTCTATGGGTCATTTTAAATGACATAAATCATAATCAAAGGGGAGGATTCTAAATTCTGATTACATATAGTCCCACATGCTGTAGGCTTGAATGTTTTTTATATAGGCTTCTTATAAGTTCAAATTATCACATTTCATCTAATATTTCAGATATTGAGCATGCTATGCAGTTGTGGAGTTCCATGTATTATTTCTATTAATTGGTTTAGAGCTTTGTGGGTAAAACTACTGAATTATGACCTTTATGACTCGCGGTCGCCATGGTTGTGAGGCAGGATTTTGATTTCTAAAACTCAGATCTTCTTGAACTATGATGCATCTGTGCTTAGAGTTATATTTCTAGAGTTCCCTAAGTGATTCAGAACAGGAAGGGGATTTAATGGGAAGCATGGTTCAAAGTCTCGGTCTCGGCTCGCCGCCGACTCGCCGGCACCGAGACGGATCGGTCTCGGCGACTCGAATCGGACTCGGACGATACGCGCAAAACGCTATATAGAACACCAAAAAATTATGAAAAAATCATGACAAATCATAAAAAAATGTAAACATCAAAATTCATGCATCACATATTCAAAACATATCACCTAACACTCAAATATATAACGTGAAAGTATAAATACAAGCGTCGTCGGTAGAAAAATATCAAAATACATGCATAATATAGTAAATTGCACAAAATAATTCATAAGTACCTGCTAATATAGTCATTTCCACATTGAATTACGAGGAGGCACAAAATCATCATTATCATCATCCCCGCGATAAGTATAGAAATCAGGCATATAGTTTCCATAAGGATAATAATATGTTTGTGGGTGAGATCCTGTAGGCTGAGATGATTGGCCAGAGGATCCACTATCAGAGTAATATGACGGTAGGGGTTGTGCAATATCAGCTCCATGGTGATAATACCCAAAACCTCGAATTCAGTGCTGCTAGTAGAGTATTCACCAGTGCTAGAATAATCAGTGCCAGAATATTGGCCATATGTCAAACCCAACCCCTGTAAATGACCTTCAAGACTATGATGATTATGTGAGTAGTTATCATGTACACTCGAATAATCATCGCTAGAACTGAATTCGACCAACTGATCCAAATGCCTACACTGTTGTGAAATCCCCGCCCGGCCTCCATGATCTGTATCTTGTGTGGCATAATTTCTGAATCCCATGTTAAAGCATCATCTCGTTGGCTTCCACCAACACCATGAGTCTCTTCACCATTACCACCATCACCACCATCACCGTCGCCATCACCCTCACCACCATCACCATCACGCCATCATCATCACCGCCATCACCATCACCGCCATCACCATCATCACCGCCACTTTCGTCAGTACGACGAATACCTTCATCTAACCAACCTAAGTCATCTGGTGGTAACATCGGCTGTTCTCCCTCACGAATTCACTCATCCAAAATATCATCATCATTGAACATATTGTTCAGATCAATTGGGTTGTAATAATTATCAGTGTCGCTTTTGCATGTCAAGTTTCTTACTCGCAACCGCATATTGTAATGCACAAATACTAGTTTATGCAACTTTTTCATTGCCAACCAGTTGCGCAATTTTGAATGAATTAGCGACCACGTGCTCCAATTTCTTTCACAACCCGATGAAGAACATGTTTGGCTTAAGACTTTGATGGCAATTTTCTGCAGATTGGGAGCTGCTTCGCCATAATTAATCCACCAATCAGCTGGAAGAGATTGTTGCACTGCTCTTCTAGTTAGTGAGCTTCCAAATTCTCCAACTCCATCCACAAATAATTTTATCTGTGAGAATACACATCACAAGTGTTAATATTTGCATAACATTATATCAATGAAATAAATAAATTATTATTACCTCATTAATAGCTCTTGCTTGTTTATTCAAATCTGGCTCCAATCTTTTAATGTCCTCTTTTAATCCATATCTCACTTCTGGATGTGTAGAAAAGTTTTTTGAATATTGGAGTGCTGGATTTAAAAAATATGCTGCAATAATGTAAGCACACGATTGTTATGATATAACAGTTTCAATTTCTAGTCAACAAATATGATTTCTAGGCAAATGAATTACCAGCAGCATGCAAGTGTCTATGCAATTGTCCCTCCCATCTTCTATCAATGATATCCCAGTACTTCTTCCAGTTCTTATTTGATTCCTTTATAGCCAATTTTGCTCTATCCATAGCTTCATATATAATAGATAGTGTAGGTTTCTTGTCCTGGTCCACTATCTTCAAGACTCTAACAAGAGGATCCATAATGTTTTGGACCTCTCTTGCCTTCTTCCAAAACCGGTCAGTCAGAATGAGATTAGAAACCTTCTCGCACACTTCTTCTACTCCTTTCCTTGTTGAATTCACGCCATTCGGTAGTCGTACACATTCTTTTCAAATCTTGCTCATAGCGAATAAGGCTTTCAATAGAAATAAACTCGGTGGCAAACCATGTTATACCTGGTCTCAACAAATCTCTATCTTTGGTATATAACTTCATTAAATTCACCACTTTGAGGCTATTGTAAATGAATGATGTGATCATCTTAGTATCATCCAATGTCTCCTTGACTGATTTTAAAGAGCCAATATCTTCAAGCATCAAATCAATGCAATGTGCTGCACAAGGAGACCAAAACAAATGTTTTCTCTTCTCCATCAACATGTGACCAGCTGCTTTGAAACTTGCCTCATTATCTGTTACAACCTGCACGATATTTTCTTCACCAACTTTATAATAACTTTATCCATTAGCGAGAATATATACTCAGCAGTCTTCGAGATATTAGTGGTATCAACAGAAGTATGGTAGATCATGCTTCTATCACAATAAATCATGAAATTAACAATAGGCTTTCTATTATGAGAACTCCATCCATCACACATGATCGTGCAACCATACTACTGCGGCCATTTTGTTTTTATTGAAGCAATATATACTTTAATTTCTTTCATTTCTTCCTCTAAATATAGATTGTCAATCTGGTACCCTGTAGGGCCTTTTACACCTGGGCCTGCCTCCACAATAGTATTAATCATAGCTTGATAGTAAGGACCACTATCAGCTGCATTGAATGGTATTGTATTGTAGTGAAAGAACTTCGCCACAGATTTCTCAATCTTTTTCATATTCTCAGTTGAGAACATGCTTTTGATTGATTTCTATTTTGTTGGGAACATGTAAGGATTAAAACCACGTGCTGGAATTTCAGCTTCTCTCATAGTCATACTCCGACGCAATCCACGATTACTCCCTGATCCTGAAGGCTATGAACTACTGCCACCAATATCAACATTTTCTGCCGATCTCCAAGCCATATCACGACTTTCTTTCATAGCTTGTTTAGTTGTTTTAGTTGTCTTCTTTCAACTCCTTCTAAACCATCAACTTCTTTAATTTCATTATCAGAATCTTCTTCGGTCACATCATAAAAATCTTCCTCACTTAAAGATCTCATAAGTCACTTTTTTTAGATTTTATGGCCGCTCTTTCTTTGCTACCTTCAGAAAGATGTCTCATTATTTGAGATACCTCTTTTGATACTTGCAAGCATCCTTCCACCTGACCGGTACATGTGCTATATGCTGCTTCAATCTAGTGATACCACCATGGATTTGTTTCCCACAATAATTACACTTCACAAGTTTTCTACTTCCACCAACAGGGGTACCATGTTCCCATCCAATATCGCGTTGCTTTGGAGGCATACTGAAATTTAAAAAATTATCTGTTAAATTAAATTAAAACTAAAATTAACTAAATTAAAACAACATTAAATTAAACTCAATTAAATGAAACTAAATTAAACTAAACTAGTTTATACTAGATTAAGCAACACTAACTTAATTACCTAACTTCAATAAAATTATTAAATTACCTAACTTAATTACAAAACTTTATTAAATTAAATTAACCTAAATTAAGTTAACTAAACTAATTTAAATTAAATTAAACTCAATAAATGAAACTAAATTAAATTAAACTAAACTAGTTTATACTAGATTAAGCAACACTAACTTAATTACCTAACTTTAATAAAATTATTAAATTACCTAACTTAATTATAATTACAAAATTTTATTAAATTAAATTAACTTAAATTAACTTTAACTAAACTAAACTAAATTAAATTAAATTAAACGCAAATTAATTAAACTGAGGGAGAGAGAGGAACAGAGACGGAGACAGAGGAGGAGAGAGAGACAGAGAGGGGGACAGATAGAGTGACAGAGAGAGGGAGGGGGAGAGAGACTGAGAGGGAGAGGGAGAGAGAGAGTTCGACACAGAGAGAGACTGAGAGAGACTGAGAGGGGAGAGAGGGAGACAGAGTCCGACAGAGAGAGAACAGAGGGGGAGAGAGACGGAGACAGAGGGAGAGAAAGACTGAGAGGGAGAGGGAGAGAGTCCGACACAGAGAGAGAGACGGAGAGAGAGAGACTGAGAGGGAGAGGGAGAGAGTCCGACGGACGGAGAGAGAGAGAGAGACGGAGAGAGACGGAGAGAGAGAGAGACAGAGAGAGCTGCTGCGGGAGAGAGAGGCACAGAGAGGGAGAGGGGGGAGAGAGAGAGAGACTGAGAGGGAGAGAGGGAGAGAGGGAGAATTACCTGGAAGACGGCGACGGCGAGGGCGACGCGGGGGGACGCGAGGGCGACGCGGGGGGACGGCGAGCGAGAGAGAGAGAGAGATTAGATCTGATCTCTCTCTCTCCCCCCCTCAGCGCTTATATCGACCCGTCACGGGCGCCGAGTCGACCCGGGTCGGGTCTGACTCGGACTCGACTCGGTCAACTTGGCCGAGTCGTCGGACCCGATCCGGGTCGACTCGGCGTCCGTCGGCCGACTCGGGCCTCCGAGTCATATTGGAGGAGGCCGAGTTGTATCCGACTCGGCCGATTTTTCGAACAGTGATGGGAAGAGGAAGATTTAGGAGGAAGAAATATCAAGAACAAGATGGATCAATCAATCAAGATCACGATAGCGTCATAATCATAAATTTCTATCAAAATCAATGCACAGTATATATAGGAAAAGCTAGTAAAAGGATAACTTCCCACTCAACTACGATTCTTACAAAGATAAAATTCCAACTAAACTACAATTCCAGTAGATAAGAATATATTAATTAAAGACTCCTATTCAAATACTTCAAAACATGATAAAGTTCCTATCTAAATGGAAGATACTCCTAAGGAGTTGTAACATATCTCTGACACCTGTAGTGTAATGTAAAATCTATCCGGATTTCCGTCACTGAGATTATCTGATTGGTCAGTCCTCTTGTAAATCTTCAATCAAGTTATGAAATTTGATTTCAGATCTTAGATCAAGTTGACTGTATTTCAGGTGCAGATCACCGCTGCATATGATACCTGAAAATAGGTCTTTTCATTTATTTGAACCTGTACGCAGAGTTTGGCTAGATCAGAGAGCATGAATGACCACCCAATCTATTTAATAAATGAATAAATCTTAGTTTATACTTTACAAATCCATGTCCACTGCCAGCTGATGCAATCAAGCAGATAGTACCCAATCCAGTAAAGCATTCTAATTAGGTTTAATGATTTGTAAGCCTCTCGTTGTCTCTGCTGTCAAAATATTATCAGCCATATTGCTCTTGCCGTCACTTTACGAAGTCCCCTGGAACACGTGATATCTGCAAAGTAACAACAGTAGATAGTGAAGTCTTAAATAAAATAATTCATCGACTGATTTCAATTACAACTAAATGCCACATAAACAGGTCTATAATCAAATTTTTATCATTTTATTAATGTGAAACACACATTATTGCAAACATATACATATATAACTAAAAGAATAATTTTACCAATCTAAAATACAGCCTTGTGCCATACACACGAATATGAATAAATAGTTATAAAGAATGGATATAACATTTCACTCTGTTCTCCTTTTTCTTTCTTCCATCAACACTACCTTCTTCCTCATCACGCTGGTTGAGGACGGATGGTGAAATGTATGCAGAAGGATTGTATTAGTCTTGCAAGATCAAGATGCAGGAGTGTGCTATATGAGAAATTTTGAGAGCCCCACTTTGTATCCACTTCTCTTGACATCCTCCTGAACCTGCTTCCTAAAATCTCCAAAAGTGAAGCTTCTGTAGAGAGAATCCTTCTTGCAGCTCCCTATCGAAGAGTCAGATGACGGACACAGGAAGTAGGCTATAGAATATCTCTCGACCTTCCCATTGGCCATCACCCTGTGCAGTACACTTCTGTAGATGTTATTACTCCAAACCTGCCATCCATCCACCAAAACTGAGGTTAGTCACACTGAAGCTATCAGTTAAGAGAAAATAAACCTGATTATGATACTTAATCATGTGATTTGGACCCCTTCTTGCAATGCAGCCTAGCAATCCCTACTATGCATTGATGTGCCTGGACTTTTTTGAGGTAACAAATTAGCAATTGAAAGAACTTATGAGGTCAACTTAAATTAATCTCGAATTTGAATTTGAAAGAGAGAATGAAGATCTGAATAGGCAAGACTATAAAGTAAGAAACATTACGTGTATAATTACCTGAAATAGGTCACCTATGTTGACAATAAGAGCTTCTGGGTTTGGTTTGACGGCAACCCATTTGGTACCCTTCATCAACTGTAGCCCCCCCACCTGGTCCTGATGCAGGATGGTGAGGAAGTCACTATCGGTGTGAGGCATCAAACCGAAGGTCTCTGGTGAGAAGGGGCATGGTGGATACCGATTGAGGCGAAGGAAGCATGTGCTCTTGTTGCAATTTTCAGGGAAATACTGCCCATTATACCGTAAGTTTTGAGCTAGAATGCTGGCAATGGTGTGGGCAAGTTCTGAAAGTGGGCCTGCAAGTTTCTCCATCATCTCCCTATCAATGGCAGTAGTCATTAGCTTTGATATCCTTCTTATCACTTAGACTTGGAAATTTTGCATTTATATGGGTAAATGAAAAGTTTGAAATGTCACTCGCATATGGCGCGGATCCCTACTTAAAATGTATTAAGATTTGCATACATGCAAGAAGCAAGTTCAAAGCTGGAGACATGTAAGAGGCCAAATTTTAGAGGGCATATATGAAGGGAAGACCTTGTAAAGTATGTAGTGTTGAAAAAATATACCTTAGAGAGCTGAATTCGCCATAGAAGCAGCTCTCTGAAATCTTAGCAAGAGGAACATGAAATGCTTCTGACCATGAGAACTGTTGCAGACTTTTGGCAGTTGGAGTTCCCCACCTATAAGAGTCATTCAACAGCCTAGAGTTTACCTTATTTTCAAAAGGCATCTCAAACAGTTTCTTCTGTTCATTACTCATCTCTTTCAGGAGTTCAGAACTGATACCATGGTTCAGTACCTGGAAGAAACCCCATTCTGAGGAAGCCTTTCCGATGGCTTCCATACAAGCTCGTCTCTCCCCGTCTTCATGACTCCTCAGGCCTCCAAGGTCTATGAGTGGGAGCTCACATTCTTCTATATTTCTGGCACTTTGGTCATATGAGCACAGCTGTGCTTTGATGGAGTTACAAAAGATTGCTCTATAATGTTCCAAGAAAGGTGGATCACTCCTTGTATCTGTGGCCATTGTCGCTCTTGTGGGACTTGAGCGTGCTTGGCTTTGGAGGGAAGAAATGGTTGGTATTAGGAGTTTCATCTTATGAACTTGTAATTTATATTTGTGTTGCATGGCAGGCCTCGGGTGGGTGTCCAAGAGGCCGAACGTATAGTGGACAAGTAGACTTCAAGGACAAGCTGACAAGAGAGACTTCTGTGATCACGACACTTGGCGCAACAGCAGCATTTGTTGAGAGCTTGTCTGGGGACCAAGTCCATATAGGTGTGGTATCCTGTAGATAATTAATAATCTGACTGGAATGAAAGCAAAGTGAGATCAGAGATAGACATAACCTGTCATTTGTTTGCTGACTATTTTTACATGTACAAATGGTTTGTGAAACTTTCAGGGACTTGGGCTTGATTAGTATTTTCTGAAGGTAAAGAGTGGCCCATGGTGTGTGGACTCCAGACTACAAACTACAAAGGTATGATTTCCACAGTCTTGTTCTAAATGAGTAGTCTTGTATGTGTCACTTTGTTTGGTTGGATACAATTTTTTTCCAATTCTGTTCATTGGGCACCCGGTATCACATTTTGGTTGATTGTAGAAATTTACAAGTGCAATTCCCACTGCAAAACTTCTTTTATGCTACGACTGTGCCACTGTCCTTGCAGCTTCAACTAATATTCATAATATATATGATATGTTTTTCAACTTCATGCACCCTATCATGCTATAGCATTAGCCTGATTATTTAGATGGTTGACTTTACTATATACATCAGCAAATTCCATTCGAAGTTGAGCAAAGTCATGGCTGACTAGTGACCTAGAGTTTTTCTTTTCTTTTCAAGGAGTCTTGGGTTTTTCTGGTTATTACACAAATGCCAATGTGAACTGATACACTATGTCAAGGAGAAATATGCATTCAGGTTAATCTGTCACCAATGCAGTGCATAGATTCTGTCTTTTAGCATGCTGTCAAGCACTAGCACTCCCCGTGGTGATTTATTTGGATCTAGTGCTAGAGAAAGATCGGGGGCAAAAACCAACTGATCTTAAATTTTCTGCGGAACTTCATCACTGAAACAATCTTCCAAAGGTTCTGTGTACTACTAAGTTATTTTCCTTCTTTATTTTAGAATAAAAAAAATGTTGAGTCAGTTTTTATTGGCACTGGTGGTTGCCCACTACTTCAGTTCATAAAGAGGAGCAAAAGGTCACCATTTTACTTTACTTAAAAAAAGTCACTATTTTACATAAAGGAGGCAGGAGAAAAAGAACATAACATGTCCGTAGTAGGTGGCTGTTTGGCTCTTTTAGGTACATATCTTTCAGGGCAAATTTTTAGGGACAGGAAATCTATAAAGAAACACTGTCCTACGCATCTCTAGCTGTATTTTCATCTCAACTGCTTGGAATTTTTTCAGATTCAACGGCTTCACACGCTTGGCTGCTTTTTTTCTTTTTTTAAATAGTATTTGAACCATCATATTATTCGAGAGGATGTACACATTATATTAGAATATACGGTGTGTCCTCGAGAGATGGCTTTAATTAATACGATGCAGTTATGTGAGGCTAACCTTCACTGTTACACATTTGTTTCTTGTAAGTAGATAACAGTTCTTGCTGGAGGATTTAGGCCGCTGAAATTTTATGATATTACTCTTTGAGGAAAGGTTCATGTGGTTGGGTGGTTGGCCACGTCCGCTCGTCCCACCACTGAATAGGTTAGTAGGTTGAGTAGTCTTATATTAATGAGGATTAGTACTTATAATCTATTCATGCTATCTTGGCTTGGTTAAAATATTGTATGTGGACCGCTGCCGATGTGATTCGGAACATGGTTCAAGGTATCGACTCGGCCGCTGCCGATGTGATTCGGAAGCCCGAGTCGACCAACGGGCGCCGAGTCGACCCGGATCGGGTCCGACTCGGACTCGAATCGGTCAACTCGGCCTAGTCGTCCACGACTCGGCCGAGTTGACCGAGTCGAGTCCGAGTCGGACCCGATCCGGGTCGACTCGGGGCCCGTGAACCATCTTTAAAGGGCTGAGTGAGAGAGAGAGAGATCAGATCTGATCTCTCTCTCTTACGCTGCCCCCTCCCTCTCGCGTCCCCCCCGCGTCGCCGTCGCCGTCTCCCTCGCAAGTACCTCTCCCTCCCTCTCTGTCTCCGTCTCTCTCTCCCGCTGTGTCTCTTTCTGTCGGACTCTCTCCCTCTCCCTCTCAGTCTCTTTCTCCCCCTTTCCCTCTCTCCGTCTCTCTCTCCCTATCTGTCTCCGTCTCTCTCTCCTCCTCTCTGTGTCTCCCTCTCTCCCCCTCTTTGTCTCCATCTCTCTCCCTCTCCCTCTCCCTCTGTCTCTGTCCCTCTCTCTCCCTCTCCTCTGTCCGTCTCTCTCTCCTCTGTCTCTCTCTCTGTCGGACTCTCTCTCCCTCTCTCTCTGTCTCTCTGTCCCATCTCCCTCTCTGTCTCCGTCTCTCTCTGTCGGACTTTCTCTCCCTCTCAGTCTCTCTTTCCCCCTCTCCCCTCTCTCTCTGTCCCCCTCTCCCTCTGTCTCCGTCTCTCTCCTCCTCTGTGTCTCCCTCTCTCTCCTCTGTCTCCGTCTCTCTCTCTCTCTCTGTTCCTCTCTCTCCCTCAATTTCTCTCCCCTCAATCCCTCTCTCCCCCCTCTGTTTCTCTCTCACCTCAGTCCCGCTCTCTCCCTCCCTCTGTTTCTCTCTCTTTCTCCCCTCAGTCCCTCCCTTCCTCTCTCCCTCAGTTTAATTTATTTGAGTTTAATGTAATTTAGTTTAGTTTAGTTAAACTTAATTTAAGTTAATTTAATTTAATAAAATTTTGTAATTATAATTAAGTTAGGTAATTTAATAATTTTATTGAAGTTAGGTAATTAAGTTAGTGTAGGTTAATTTAGTATAAAGTTTAGTTTAATTTAATTTAGTTTCATTTAATTGAGTTTAATTTAATTTAAATTAGTTTAGTTAACTTAATTTAGGTTAATTTAATTTATAATTAAGTTAGGTTATTTAATAATTTTATTGAAGTTAGGTAATTAAGTTAGTGTTGCTTAATTTAGTATAAACTAGTTTAGTTTAATTTAATTTAGTTTCATTTAATTGAAATTAATTTAATGTTGTTTTAATTTAGTTAATTTTAGTTTTAATTTAATTTAACAGATAATTTTTTTAAATTTCAGTATGGCTCCAAAGCAACGCGATATTGGATGGGAACATGGTACCACTGTTGGTGGAAGTAAAAAACTTGTGAAGTGTAATTATTGTGGGAAACAAGTCCATGGTGGTATTACTAGATTGAAGCAACATATAGCACATGTACCCGGTCCGATAGAAGGATGCTTGTGAGTATCAAAAGAGATATCTCAAATAATGAGACATCTTTCTGAAGGTAGCAAAGAAAGAGCGGCCATAAAATCCAAAAAGAGCGACTTATGAGATATTTAAATGAGGAAGATTTTATGATGTGACCGAAGAAGATTCTGATAATGAAATTGAAGAAGTTTGTAGTTTAGAAGGAGTTGAAAGAAGACAACTAAAACAAGCTATGAAAGAAAGTCGTGAAATGGTTTGGAGATCGGCAGAAGGAGTTGATATTGGTGGCAGTAGTTCGCAAAACCTTCAGGATCAGGGAGTAACCGTGGATTGCGTCGGAGTATGGCTATGAGAGAAGCTGAAATTCCAGCTCGTGGTATTGATCCTTACATGTTCCTAAGCCTGTTTGGTTGACGGTGGAAGTGAGGAAGTAAGGAAGTGAGGAATTGGTAATAGTTCCCTTTGGAACTTGGGAATTGGTTAGTAAGTTTTCCGATGTTTGGATGTTATTAGGAAGTGTGATTTGAAAAATGTTATGTCTTTTCCTGTGTTTGGATGGTAATGTGAAAGTGAAAGTGGAAAAGTTGACCACAAAGTTGACCACAAAATAATATTAAAATTAAAATTAATTAAGAAAAATAAAAAAATAGACTGTAATTAGAATGCAAGTGAGATTTACATGATCAAAAAATTAACTGTTTTGTGTTATAACTTATTATAATGAGATTTACATGACCACAAAATTAACTGTAGCACTTTGAAAGTGAGGAAATGGTTGTGTAAAAGAGAAAAGAGAAGGAAAAGGAGTTTTCTTATTTTCCTTTTTCGGTGTTTGGATAGATAGGGAAGTAAGCAATTATACTTCCTCATTTCCTTACTTCCGCCCACTTCCTTGCATCCAAACACCCCCGAAAATAAAAATCAATCAAAAGTATGTTCTCAACTGAGAATATTAAAAAGGTTGAAAAATCCGTGGCGAAATTCTTTCACTATAATGCAATACCATTCAATGCAGCTGATAATGGTCCTTACTACCAAGCCATGATTAATACTATTGCGGAGGCAGACCCAGGTATAAAAGGCCTTACAGGGTACCAGATTGGCAATCTATATTTAGAGGAGGAAATGAAAGAAATTGAAGTATATATTGCTTCAATAAAAACAAAATGGCCGCAGTATAGTTGCACGATCATGTGTGATGGATGGAGTTCTCATAATAGAAAGCTTATTGTTAATTTCATGATTTATTGTGATAGAAGTATGATCTACCATACTTCTGTTGATACCACTAATATCTCGAAGACTGCTAATTATATTTCTCGCTAATGGATAAAGTTGATGAAGTTGGTGAAGAAAATATCGTGCAGGTTGTAACAGATAATGAGGCAAGTTTCAAAGCAGCTGGTCACATGTTGATGGAGAAGAGAAAACATTTGTTTTGGTCTCCCTGCAGCACATTGCATTGATTTGATGCTTGAAGATATTGGCTCTTTGAAATCAGTCAAGGTGACATTAGATGATGCTAGGATGATCACATCATTCATTTACAATAGCCTCAAAGTGGTGAATTTAATGAAGCTATTTACCAGAGATAGAGATTTGTTGGGACCAGGGTATAACACGGTTTGCCACCGAGTTTATTTCTATTGAAAGCCTTATTCGCTATGAGCAAGATTTGAAAAGAATGTGTACGACCACCGAATGACGTGAATTCAACAAGGAAAAGAGTAGAAGAAGTGTGCAAGATAAGGTTTCTAATCTCATTCTGACTGACCGGTTTGGAAGAAGGCAAGAGAGGTTCAAAACATTATGGATCCTCTTGTTAGAGCCTTGAAGATAGTGGACCAGGACATAAATCTACACTATCTATTATATATGAAGGTATGGATAGAGCAAAATTGGCTATAATAGCATCAAATAAGAACTGGAAGAAGTACTGGGATATCATTGATAGAAGATGGGAGGGACAATTGCATAGACACTTGCATGATGCTGGTAATTCATTTGCCTAGAAATCATATTTGTTGACTAGAAAGTGAAACTGTCATATTATAACAATCGTGTGCTTACATTATTGCAGCATATTTTTTAAATCCAGCACTCTAATATTCAAAAAACTTTTCTACACATTCAGAAGTGAGAAATGGATTAAAGGAGGTCATTAAAAGATTGGAGCCAGATTTGAATAAACAAGTAAGAGCTATTAATGAGGTAATAATAATTTATTTATTTCATCAATATAATGTTATGCAAATATTAACATTTGTGATGTGTATTCTCACAGATAAAATTATTTGTGGATGGAGTTGGAGAATTTGGAAGCTCGCTAACTTGAAGAGCAGTGCAACAATCTCTTCCAGCTGATTGGCGGATTAATTATGGTGAAGAAGCTCCCAATCTGCAGAAAATTGCCATCAAAGTTTTAAGCCAAACATGTTCTTCATCGGGTTGTGAAAGAAATTAGAGCACGTGGTCGCTGATTCATATAAAATTGCGCAACCGATTGGCAATGAATAAGTTACATAAACTAGTATTTGTGCATTACGATGTGCGGTTGCGAGTAAGAAACTTGACATGCAAAAGCGACACTGATGATTATTACAACCCAATTGATCTGAACAATATTTTCAATGATGATATTTTGGATGAGTAGATTCGTGAGGGAGAACAGTTGATGTTACCACCAGATGACTTAGGTTGGTTGGATGAAGATATTCGTTGTACTGACGAAAGTGACGGTGATGGCGGTGATGATGACAGCGGTGATGATGATGGCGGTGATGGTGGTGACGGTGATGGTGGCGGTGATGGTGGTAATGGTGAAGAGACTCATGGTGTTGATGGAAGCCAACGAGGTGGTGCTTTAACATGTGATTCAGAATATTATGCCGCACAAGATACAGATCATGTAGGCCGGCGGGAATTTCGCAACAGCGTAGTCATTTGGATCGGTTGGTCGAATTTAGTTCTAGCGATGATTATTCAAGTGGACATGATAACTACTCACAGGGTCATCATAGTCTTGAAGGCCATTTACAGGGGTTGGGTTTGACATCTGGCCAATATTCTGGCACTGATTATTCTAGCACTGTGAATATTCTACTAGCAGCACTGAATATCGAGGTTTTGGGTATTATCACCATGGAGCTGATATTGCACACAACCCCTACCGCCATATTACTCTGATAGTGGATCCTCTGGCCAATCATCTCAGCCTACAGGATTTCACCCAAAACATATTATTATCCTTATGGAAACTATATGCCTGGTTTCTATGCTTATCGCAGGGATGATAATAATGATGATTTTGTGCCTCCTCGTAATTCAATGTGGAAATGACTATATTAGCAGGTACTTATGAATTATTTTGTGCAATTTACTATATTATGCATGTATTTTGATATTTTTCTACCGACGACACTTGTATTTATACTTTGACGTTATGTTTTGAGTGTTAGGTGATATGTTTTGAATATGCGATGCATGAATTTTGATGTTTACATTTTTTTTATGATTTGTCATGATTTTTTCATGATTTTTTTGGCGTTTTATGTAGCGTTTTGCGCGTATCGTCCGAGTCCGATCCGAGTCACCGAGACCGATCCGTCTCGGTGCCGGCCGAGTCGGCGGTCAAGACCGAGACTTTGAACCATGCCTTTAAACCAATTCCAGTAGCAACTCCGGATGCTCGTTTTATGTTTTGCCAGTTGACCATAAAACTGGACTCCGAGTTTAAAGTCAACCTGATCTTGTTTTAAATGAAAATAAGATTTTGAAAAATAAAAATGATTTTGATATTGTTTTGAAAAATAATGATCTTTTGTCTTCAAACTTGATTTTGTTTTAAAAGAAAATAAGTCTTTGAAAACAAAATAGATTTAATTTCAAAAGAACTAGATTTAGTTTCAAAGGAAAAAGTTTTTTGAAAAATGATTTTGATGCTCATTTTGTCGTGTTTCTGTTGCTTCATCTTCTATTGATAAACACGCTGCTTGTTTCACATCTTCTTCAAGTATTGATAATGATATTTATGCTTTGAAGAAGAGTGTTGATTGTTTGGGCTTCACATTGAGCCAATGTGCTATAAATCATGAGGTTAGAATCCATGTTTCAGAAGAAACATGCTCCACATATTCATGCACACCCTTTACCGCATACACATGCTTCTCATGTTCACACACATAAGACCTTGTATGCTAATGTGTACACTTGTACACATTGTGATCGTACGGGCCACCTTGCAAAGTTTTATTATGATAGACTGAATGTCATAAATTTTGCAAGTATGTTTGGGTTAGAAAATGTGCAAACTCTCATGGACCCAAGAAAGTTTGGGTACCAAAATCCACTCCTATTGCATTTGATGTAGGTGTGGGCTCTCACTGGACGTGAGGGTATTTGTGCCTTGATGGTGGATGCGTTTCAGCTCAAATGAACCCAACATGGTATGCATCGCTATCAAGGATATTTGGTGGAAGGACCACCATGTTTTGGAGAAATAGAGACTAGCTATACCCAGTGTTTTAAATGTCGGATATCAGGGAATGTCGGATGTCGTAATCGAATGTCAGGTTTCGGATTTCGGAGATATTTCGGGGCCATTTAGTAAATTTCGGACGTCATGACGGATAACAAATATGTATCCTAGATGTCTTAAATAATGTAATTTAAAAATTCTTATCGAGGTAATACATACATAACTTATGCAAATTACATAAATATGTTTAGGATATGTATAATTAACTTAAACATTTTGCATATATTCACTAATCCATTGTTAAAATTTCTCAATTGCTCTAACTTCCAAGAGCAATCAACATATTGGGTTTTTCCCAAATGTCGGCCGACATTTCGGGAAAATGTCAGCCGACATATCGGATTTTTCCCAAAATGTCGGCCGACATTTTCTAAAACGCCATTTCAAATGCGGGTGGGGATGTCGTGGCGGTGAAGGGTTGAAAACGAAATGTCGACCGACATTTCGGAAATGTCGGCCGACATTTAAAACACTGGCTATACCGGTGTTGGTAACTATCTCTAACTCCTAGTTTTGTTTACTTGCTTTCTCATTGTTAATTTTTTAGCATATCATGGTTTTAATGCTCATTATTTTAAATGCAATGCTTATTAGACTTGTGATATACATGTATAGTACTTGAGTTACATCCATGTTCATATGGATTTATATTTTTGTGTTCTCACTTTAGTTTAGCTATTGTGTATATCCTACTGTTAATAATATTTGCATTTACTCTAATGATCATATTTGTTTATGTTTTGTACTTCATATTTTGATTACATGTTTGGATGTAAATTTTCATTAACACTTGTGTTTATACTTGTACAAGCAATGAGCTATACTTGATTCTTATGTTTGTGCCTTATTGCTCATGTGTACTCATTGCATGTATTTATATAACTTTGTTTTGATGATTCTTGCATCTTCACTTGTATTCCTCATTTTTGTACATGTTTTTGTGTTTAGCTTCATGTATATTTTAATTTTGTCAAAAACTATTAGATATACATGTCTATCCTTGAGTCACTTACTTTATATGCTATATACTTGTTTATAGACTCAATTCATGTTTGGATATGTTTGTATACTTTTAGTTTTGATAAAACATGCATATACCTTCAAGTTTATTTGATTTTTTGATAAAAATTGAATCTTTATGATTTTCGTGTTTATGAAAAAGAATTTATTTTGTTTTGATTGAACTTCATTGATTCATTTCCACGTATATGTTTCTTGCATGAATCTTATACAATCGATATATTTTTATTTACTGATAGTTTTGATTCATGAGCCTATTTGTGCTTCATAGATTTTTGAGTGTCGATTCTCGTGTGATTTTTCATATATCATGAGATATATATTTGTTTCTATTCCTTACTTGAAGGATTTAGTATTAGTTTTTCAATTATCTTTAAACTAGTCTTTATTTTTCAATTGGTAGAGTTTTCAAATATGTTAAAATATTTCAAATATTATTTTGAAAACTTCTAACCTACCCTAAAAGTGCGGTTGGTTGGGTGACCATGCCTTGTATGCTCTTTAATGAAAATCTTTTTAAACATGTGTATGATAAGGGTGGATGATATGAGATATACATGATTTTAATGAAAATTGACTTTTGTATACTCATACTCTTTTTTTATATATGTATGCATCATATTTCAATTAAAATTATATTGCTCTGATCATACATACATATAGATGTTTTTCTTGTGCTAAATTAAAAATATTCATACATATTATTTAAAGTACAAATTGATTTCATGCTAAGCTTGATTCATGTTCTTAATGATAATTTGTATCTTTATAAGCTTATGTATTAGTTTTATTGGTATTTCATAAAGGGAAGAAAAATTCTTGATTTATCTTTCAATTGGTTTTATTTTCAATTGGTATCTTACTCTCACCTTTTATGAAGAAAAATATTTTGTTTTAAAAAAAACTAACATTTTAATATTGGTATCAATAACCTTTAATTAGTATTATTCTTAAAATTGGTATCTATATTGCAAAATAATTTTAGTATTTACCTAAAAAAATTTTGGTTTTTACTTTCAATTGGTATCATGTCTTTCTATTAGTATCAATTGGTAAAAAAATTGTTTCACTTTCAATTAGTTTCTTTCAATTGATTATTTTTATTGGTATCAAAATTTGTTTTAAAATATATTTTTTATTAGTGTTTGTTTGTTTTCTCTCCCTTTGTTGATGAGTGACAAAAAGGGGAGAAGGATTTGGGTTTATATATGCATGTTTGATTATTTATTTTTATGCATATACATGTGTTTTGTGATTTTTGTTGCATATTTTTAATTATTGTTTATTGGTAGTTGAGCTTACATTGAATATCTATTTGTTTATTTTGATATGCATAAGTTAAGGGGGAGCTTCTATGAAGCCTATCCTTAATCAATGCATCTATAACCTCATCATCATCAAAAGGGGAAGATTGTTGGCCTAAAGGCCCTTCACTTTAATTTTGATGGTGACTAACTTATGAAGTTAAGTTATTAATAATCTTGTGTTTAATAAGTTTAGGTTTTGATCAAGATCTTAGCAGGTGTTTAGCTTCAACAAAGAATTCAAAGCCAGTTTTGAAGCTAACACGTGTTAATTCAAGAGCTCATTTGTTAAAATCGCATCTAGAACAGGAGTCAAGCTCATTTGATCAAGTTTGGATCAGTCGTCTTGGAGATGAAGATCAAAAGAAGACTTTGGTTTAGGTTTGTTTTAGTTTTGTTTAGATCTTGTGTAAGAATAGATTAGTTTTGATATGCTCAAGTATATATACACACACAAGTTCAAAAATTATATTCTTTCGGTTTACCGTTTTGGATTTTCAAGAATATACATATATCGTTTTCATGAATAGATAGAATCAAATAAGTTTACATGGTTTATATGTATGTTAGATTTTATCCATATACATTGATGGTTCACATTGTTTATAAAACTTATTTGATGATTTTACTTCATGATTTTAAGTTTTATTTTTATAAAAACTTATTTTGAAATTTATTGTTAAAAACATAGATATATCGTTTATATGTGTATTGGATTCTCTCCATGCACATCATACTTCAAATGTGGTTTAATATCATGTTTTTATATCTATACAATTTTGGAGAAAACGATTTTCTATTTCAAATTTAAAGTTTGGAAAATACAAGTTTTGTTTTAAGTTTCAATTTTCATGCCTCAAAAATGGTTCAAATAGTTTGTAATATGTGTTTAATTTTTTATCACACATATTTGTACTTAAAATATATGCATGAACTTATTTTTATGGATTTTATGAAGTTTTATGGGAATTTTAGGTATTTAACAAGTTAGATTTCATTTCTTAAAAACCCAATTTCTGAGTCTTCCGACGGTCGACCAGACCAGAGCTCGGTTGACCGATGTGCACAGGACGTGCACAAGGCTTTGGCCATTAGGCTGGTGGATCGCATGGTCGACCGATCTAGAGAGCTTGCTCTAGATTTGGTCCCGATCGACTGGACGGTCGACCGACCAGAGAGTTTACTCTCTGAATCTGGCCTCGGTCGATCGGGCGATCGACCGACAGGCAAATCTGCCTTGGGGTGGTTGACTGGTAACCCTAACGGTCAGAAGTTCGCCGGTCAACCGGGCGGTCAACCGACAGGCTATTCTGGCCTAATTCTGGACCCTAACGGTTATATTTTCAGACCCTCTTTAGATATGGTGTTTGAGATCAGTTTTAGCTAAATTTTGAAGAGCAAAATTTACATCTTCTCTAATTTTTTCAGCATAGTTTTTTAAAAAGTTTTTAACCCAAAAATTCTTCATCTTATTTTATTTTCAAAGTTTTGGAAAAATCAAGAAATACAATTTTTGGGAAATATATTTTATTTCTTTATTTTTCATATATATCAAGAAGTTTCCCCAAGTATTTTTTT
>JAVJIF010026524.1:0-58365 GCA_038442645.1 Agave tequilana
CAACCCGGCATATCATAACTTTAACCAACCTAGTGTGCCGGATTGGTCTTATCCGAATCAATATAACCCATGCCCCAATCTTATAACCATAATTTCCAGAATAGTTTCAACTCTTCACAGAGTCAGTGGGATTCACTTCCCCCGAGTCCAATTTTCAACCAATTGCCCTCCTTATCCACCTCGTCCACAATATTTCCAAGATTCATACTCAGTTCTGCCAGTTCAAAATAGAAAACCATCAATTTTAGAAATGAGTATGCGTGAGTCCAAACAAAAATCACAAAATCTAATGGACTCACAATTTCACCACCAATTCCAAGACAATACTTCATCTTTTCAATAAAACGATGAACCAATCAACTATGAAAAGATGCTTGAAGCCATGACTCAGGCTCAAAACGCTCGTAATCGTGACATAGATATGATGGTCCAATCACTACGTTCTCACCGTTGACCAGTTCTGATGTCGCTAACCATTCTGTTAGAGCCGAAGAGTCATGTTGTTTTAGAAATCAAGGTTCCATTTTAGAACAATCATTTGAACTTGCCAAACTCTAAATTTTGAAAATGATATTGACAGTTTGGCAAGCTATTCCTTTCCTGAAATAGAACTTGAGAATGAATATGATCATGAACCTCAACTTAGTAATTCAATTCTACTTCCTGATTCAATTATGACTCCGGTGTCTTCACCTGATTTCAATCTTTTTCTCGAGTCAACATTGGATCCTGTGCCAATTCATCATGAAATTGAATCACCCATCTTTGATGATCATATTGACCTTGACCAATTGTACACTTTTGAAAGTCCTATTGACAAATTGGCAAGTTCTTTTTTTTATGACATTGAACTCAATGAAAATGTGACTTAGATTCTCAAATCTGTGATCCAGTACAAATTCTCGAATCAATATTGAATCCTGTTTTGTTACCGGACTTGAGTAATATTTTAGAGGCAGTTTTGATTCCCACACCTATCATTCTTGAACTTGAATCACCAATATTAAGTCACATTCCATTGTTGGAAAATAAATGTGGACTTGAGTTTCAACTTCTTGACTTGGACCCACTTCCTGAACCAATCTCGACTCCTGAACCTTTACTTGACTTAAGTCACCTTCCTGAGTCGGTATTAGTTCCTGTACTTCCTGAGTCCAAGTCAATCATTCTATCTTTTCACACTCCATTTTGGGACAAGGCGGTTGACAAATTTGACTCCGGAATTAATTATGAAATTTAGAAATTAGATGGGGTTAAATTTTTAATAAAAATCCTTCATGGATACATCATTTTAATGGGTTATGTTAGAGAGATTTCTGGTGGGTCCCTCCGAACTCCACGAAAAGTCGATTGGGCCGCATTTTATGGACCAATCAGACCACCACCGGAACAACCACCTTAAGGTAACATTTTCCTTCCCTTTCTTCTTTTTCATGCATCTAAGCATTAATTCATACATTCAGGACAATGCATGAAATAGGTGTGGGGGAGGGTTCTAACATTACTTAGGTTTTTCTTTTTATAAAAAAAATATTTCTTTACTTTTTAAAACTTTTTGAAAATAGAAACAATATTTTGACATATTTTTTGTAAGAAATTAAGTCAATTTTAAGGATAGGAAATCAAAATTAGGATTTCTTAAATTTGGTTAAAATAAGATTATTTTTTGATTTTTAGGGTTAGGAAGATAATTTGTCAAAGTAATTTAGTCTTGATCTTTACCTTAATGAAATATTCATACTTCATACACTTACACACTTAGGGTTCAAAAATAAAGATTCTTATGCCTTATATATAAAAAAAAGAAAAAATATCTATGAAAGATGAACAAATCTAATTATTTATTAGCTAGGTACTTTGGCCTAAGCAAGCCTTAGTATTTATGCGAAAGATGATTAGATAAGTTTGAGAAAAATATATATATAAAAAACCTCTGATTAAGCTGGTATTTGTGCCTAATAAAGAATAAGTATTCACGTCTAAAAAGGGTTTATATAATAAAATCCTTAGTTTTGTGGCCTTGTTTGCTCGAGTCCTTAAGTCCTTGGGGTGTTTTCTCACCCGGTGCCCTAAGACCGTTTGGTTTGGGAGTCATCGATTAAAGGCTCATTACATGGGCAGATTAGAAAGCCTAATAGAACTAAGGAATAATACCACAAAAAAATATATATAAATAAATAAGGCATAAGAGTTAGAGTTAATGAACCTTTAGTCAAAATTTTCACGGTCACAAGGTGCATATGGCTTAGGGAAAAGTAATAGATTAAATGAGAAGTGCAATTTGACTTCTTACTTTGATTGATAACAAATTTTGAATAGAGACTAAGTTTAGGAATGAAAAATTCAGTTTTCCTATAACTTATGATTACTTAAATCTTATAATTATATTTCAAATATTTTTCTCTTTCAAATGCTTTTCGAAAATACTAACTCTTTGTTTCTCTTTCTTTATGGATTTTGTGGGTGTAATCCACTGAAAACCCTCACGAGACAAAACTCGTCCTCTAGGGGAAACCTAGAGGTTTAACGGCTTGTTGCACATGCTCAGTGCATTCGAGTGACCTGCGAAAGTGGTCTAATAATCCTTAGTATAGTTTAGTTGTTTTGCTCGAGGGCGAGCAAAAGATAAGTGTGGGGGTGTGATTAGTCACATATGTTGCATATACATTGTCACCTTACCATACTTTTTAGCTAATAAATCCTATTAATAAGTCTTCTTTTTCTTTGTTAAATGTAGGCCCAAGTGCTAAAGGAAAGAAAAGAGAAACAAGCCCAAAAGGCCACCAAATTCTGATTTAATTCAGAATAAATTCGAAATGAAGGAATCAGGGCAAAATCTTGGCATATCAAGAGGTTGAGAAGAATCCTCCTGAATCAGTGGTTGAAGCCAAACAATCAAAGGCTGTTTCATCAACTTTTGGAGCAGAAACAAGAAAACCAGAAGAAGATACGGGAAATACACCAAACCGGGATCTCCACCAATTGGGTGTGGCCACTTGGCCACACCAGGGCCGCAGAAACACGGCCCTAGCCGCGTTTCAGCGGCCTTGTTAGGTCAGTTGGGGGAGCGTTTCCTCCCCCAATCTTCCCGGGATTCCCCCCTTTTGATTTTTCCCTATAAATACTAGTTTCAGTAGAGAAAATGGGATGACGAAGCAGAGAATAGAACTTAAGATAATTCGTAGTTTGTAACACAGGTTTTTGTTTTTCTTTTCATGTAATTTTTAGTTTTAATTTATGTAATTCAGAGGAGATCAGACTTTCATAGGAGAACGAGAATGAAGCTTGTGCTGAGAGTGACACCGGTGTAAGATTTCCTTCTTTTCTCTTATTGTTATGAAATCGAATCTGTAGTTTCCTTTTTATGTACTTCGTTTTAGTGTTCTTCTTCTTCTTCTTTTCTACTTCACTCATTCTTTTACCAATTGCTCTCCAAGTGAGTCTAAAAGCATCGAAAGAGCCTTGCCTTTGCGAGTACCACCGATAGCTCATGACGATGGATTTGAGTCTCTCTGTATCATTTCATGCTTGTTTTGTCTTGATGATGTACTGTGAAAGAGACAATAATCAACTCTTATGGGCTATGCACTGATTGCCTCCACTTCAAGGTAACATCGTCGCCAAAGATTCAAGGTAAGCTTTTGGTCAAAAGGAGGTAAGTAATTATTTTTAGTTTTTCTTTCTTTCCTTGTAACTTTTAGTTTAGATCACCAATACAACATCTTCCAAATCTTTTTCACTCTTTTTCAATTCATTTGTACATAGTCATTTTCTGATTTTCTCCACCTTCTCATTCTACCGCTTTCTTTCTAACTCAACTTTAACGCAATTTTTTCTTTTTCTTTTAAAGAACTAAGAAGAACTTTAACCAAACTTTGTATCTTAAAAGAAGACTTACTAAAATGCTTCCATCGCTAGTCCCTCCTTGTGGATCACGACCCGCATAGCCACTTGCTATTGTGGTAGATTGAGCACTTGCACATCTCTATTTTAAAGTTCTGAAATACTGTATTTGTGTGCAGGTTCAAGCTCAATCACTTTGCGTGGCACAAATACCTAGCTTAATCAGAGGATTTTTTTAATATATATAATTTTTATATATTTTTTTAAAAATAAAGCATAAGAATCTTTGCTTTTGAACCCTAAGTTTGTGAGTATTATAAAGTTGCATATTTCATTAAGGTAAAGATCAAGACTAAATTACTTTTCTAAGTTTTCTTACTAAACCTAGAAGTCAAACAAATAATCTTATTTTGATCAAGTATAAAAAATCTAATTATGATTCTTCTATTCCTTAAAATTAACTCTCACAAAAAATATGTTAAAATATTGTTCTTTTCAAAAAGTTATATATATATATATATATATATATATATATATATATATATATATATATATATATATTTGTTATGTTAATTATGTTAGATCCCTCTCCTACACCTATCTCATGCACTATCCCTAATGTATGAAAAAAATGAATAGATGCATGAAATGAAATATAAAAGAAGTAAAGTTACGGATACACTGGGTCGAAAAGACCCATAGCCGATTCATTTACCGGCACCGATTCCAAGAATGATTTAAGATGTTGACTATTTACCTTAAAGTCATTCCAATTCTTGGTGTCACTGATCTCAACAGTACCGTGTGAAAACACGGTCTTTACAATGAATGGCCCAATCCATCTCGATTTCAATTTTTCTAGAAAAAGATGAAGCCTAGAATTATAGAGTAAGACTTTTTGTCCAGAGACAAAAATTTTTCTCATGATAAACATATCATAAAAAATCTTAATCCTACTTTTTGTTTTTTTTTTTTTGCATTTTCATAGGCCTCATTTCTCAACTTCTCAAGTTTGAAAATTTACAATTTTTGAAGATAACTGGCCTTATCTAAATCAAAATTTAGCTGCTTTATGGCCCATAAAGCTTGATGCTCTAACTCAATAGGCAAGTGGCAAGCCTTTCCAAAAACTAACCTACAAGGAGACATTCCTAGAATTGTCTTGAAAGTGGTTCTATTGGCCCATAAGGCATCTACCAGTTTGGTGGACCAGTCTTTCCTGTTTTGGTTCACGGTCTTCTCCAAAATAAGCTTAATTTATCTATTCGAGACCTCTACCTGCCCACTAGTCTGAGGATGATAAGATGTGGATAATTTATGAGTAATGGCATACTTTCGCATAAGACTTTTGAAGGATCTATTGCAAAAGTGGGCGACATTATCACTGATGATAGCACGAGGTTTCCGAAGCGCTAGAATATGTTCTCTTTCAAAAATTTGATGACAATATTGTTGTCATTAGCTTTGCTTGGAATGGCTTCTACCCACTTGAACACATAGTCCATAGCAACCAATATGTATTGGTTCCCAAATGAATTAGAAAATGGAACCATAAAGTCGATGCCTCAAACATCAAACAGTTTTATTTCTAGAATTAGGTTAAGGGGCATTATGTTTCGCTTTGAGATCCTTCCTACCATTTGGCATCTATGGCACGTCTTCTAAAACTCAAATGTGTCTTTGAACAAAGTGGGCCAATAGAACCCACTTTGTGATACTTTTTCATCAGTTTTGCGGGGACCAAACTGTCCACCGCAGGCAAGCTCGTGACAAAAAAAACAGTACACTCTTAATCTCCTCATCGAAAATGCATCTTCTAATGATTTGGTCCGAACAATACTTGAAAAGATATGGTTCCTCCCAGAAGAAAAACCAAACTTAAGATAAGAACTGGTAGATATTTTGTTTAGACCAATGAGATGGAGTTTGGTTCGTGACTAAGTAGTTTACTATGTCAGCGAACTAAGGTTCCCTAAAGGCAATCAAGAGTTGTTCATCGGAAAAATTATCATTGATGTGTAGTTCATTGCATGATGAGTTTGGGATGCGCGAGAGGTGGTCAGCAACAACAATTTCTACACCTTTCTTATCTCAAATTTCGAGATCAAATTTTTGAAGAAGTAAGATCCAACAAATTAGTCGGGCCTTAGTATCTTTCTTCGCCATAAGTTATCTAAGTGCAGAATGATCGGTGAAGATGGTGGTTTTGAGCCAAGTAGGTAAGGACAGAATTTCCCAAATGCAAATACTATAGCTAAAAATTTCTTTTTGATTCTAGTGTAGTTCAATTGTGCATTATTGAGAGTCCTACATGAGTAGTAAATCATGTGCTGCTTGTTATCTATGCGTTATCCTAAAACAGCGCCTATAGCAAAATCAGAAGCAAAAACAAGCTCATTTTTCAGCTTCTCCCAAGCATTAAGATATCCACTATCGAAAGTAAAGGACACATTCTTAGCTAAAAGGTTAGTTAAGGGTCTAGCAATTTTGCTGAAGTCCTTACCTACAATAAAAACCGGCGTGTCCTAAGAAGGATCAGGTATTTTTAACATACTTCAGCACTGGGAGCTTTGCTATAACCTCAATCTTGGCTTTATCCTCTACTTCAATTCCATTCTTAGAAATCTCATGACCCAAAATAATTTCATGTCTTACCATGAAGTGGTATTTCTCCCAGTTCAGTGTTAGATTTTTCTTAGCGTAACGTTGGAGGATGAGTTATAGATGGTGAAGACAATGATCGAATGAGTCTCCATAAATGGAAAAATCATTCATGAATATCTCCAAAAGTAGTTCCACCATATCAGCGAAAAGACTCAACATGCAACGTTGAAAAGTTACTGGGGCATTGCACAAGCCGAAAGGCATTCGATGATAAGAAAATGTCCCAAAAGGACATGTGAAAGTGGTCTTTTCTTGGTCCTCCAGAGCAATGGGAATCTGATTATACCCCGAGTAACTGTCCAAGAAACAGTAATACTCGTGGCCAGCCAAATGTTCATGGTCAATGAAGGGAAGAGGGAATGGTCCTCACGAGTTGCTGCATTTAGCTTCCTATAGTCAATGTAAACTCGAATCTTCATGGGAAGTCAAGTTTGGACCAACTCTTTGTTCTCGTTTTTACCACAGTGAAATCAGATTTTTTCAGAATCGTGTGACAGGACTAACCCATTGGCTATCAGAAATGGATATATTATCCCATTGTTTAAGAGTTTCACGATTTCAATATGAACAGTCTCTTGCATTATAGGGTTTAACGTACACTGCGAGACTTTTTTTAGTGTCGCTTCTTTATTGAGATGAATGCGATGTTGAAGTATGGCTGGACTCGATATCTTTATGTCGGTCATAGTCCAACCAATGGCGTCCTTAAGTCTCCTGAGAATTATTTTAAGATTCTTTTCTTCTCTGTCATTTAAATGGGATGCAATAATAGCGGGAAAAGTCTCTTGTTCGCATAGACGAACTTGAGATGAGTAGGGAAGGCTTTCAATTCTAAGGAAGGGGAAGGCTCATTGGACAGAGGAGTTAAGTTTATTGACTCCATATTTGGTGAATAGGGTTTGAGGCCCAATTCACAGTAGCCTGACAACCTGATCAAGGTTAAAATCTCCAAACTCTACCTCAAAGGCACAATCAGGTTCTAGTTCTAATTCTTCTTTATGATCGCTAGTCAAGTTCTCAATAAGGTTGACTTCAAATATTTGATTCTCAATATCACGGGTTTGGCTTTCCTAGGTTGAAGACATTGAATTCTCTAGTCATGTCCCCAAAGGTTAATCTCATGGACCCATTCTTACAGTTGATAATAACATTTGTAATAGCAAGAAATGGGCGCCCTAAGATAACGAGAGTTTGAGCCTAAGATTGGACACAAGTTGCATCTCAAGAACTATGAAATCATCGGGGTAGATAAACTCCCCGATTCGGATAAGAAAATCATTAATTTTTCCTTGAAACTTTCACTGAACGGTCAGCCAATTGGATGGTGACTCGAGTTGGACTAAGATCGTCCAACCCGAGTTATTGATAAACTGAGAAAGGAAGCAAGTTGATACTTGCCCCCAAGTCAAGAAGTGCACGATTAATCTCGACTTGTCCTATAACGCAGGCAATGGTCGGATAACCCGAATCCTTGTACTTGACACGGATCGAACCCGACAGTAGATCACTAGTGTTAGTGGCTAAGAAGACATTCTTGGGTACATTAGTCTTTCTCTTCTTGGTGCACATGTCCTTAAGAAATTTTACATAAGATAGGACTTGTTGGATTGCATCAAGAAGTGGCACATTTATCTTTACTTGATTGAAGATCTCAATTATCTTATCCATATGTGAATTTTGCTTGTTATTCTTTAGCCTATTAGAAAATGGTACTATAGGCTTCTGCACCTGACTGGCAGACTTGTCTTTTTCAGACTCGTCAGATTAGGATGGATTGGAACTAGATGAAGTGGATGCTTGTATATTATTGTGTTGAATGGGGTTGGGTGGCATAGACACTTGATTATCAACTTTCTTTCCCGACCTTAATGTATGAACAACATTACATAGGTTAAACTGTTGATCCTCAGCCAAATTAACTTGATAAGATTTCATGAGTTCGTTAATGGTTGACTAGGTAAAGTACCCTTAGGCCTCTAATTTTGTGAATTAGCTAGCTGATCAATTTGAACTTCGAACCTTGTTATGGCTTGTGCATTGTTGTTCTACAGTGTTTGTATGAGGGACTCTTGGTTCCTCATATACCTTTCCATAGTCTTTTCAAAATCAGTCATTCTTTTCTCAAGTGGGGGATTTTGGAAAGAAGATTGTGGAGCATGGTTAGGAAAGTTCTGTTGATAATTGAAAGAATTAGATTGATGATTATGATTGGGATGGTAATTGGGTTGACGATAGGAAGGATTGTGATTATGATTGAGATGTTGGAAGTGGTTTGACCTTGAGTGGTTATTGTTGTTTTGGCTCTATGAGAATTATAGTGATTTCTCCGACCAAGATTGTAATTAGTGCATAAGGATTATTGTTGGGCCTTCAAAGACCGCATTCATCAGAAAATTGTTGTTGAGTTTGAAGTACTAGACACTCTTCAAACACATGATTTATGGCTTGACAGTAAGTACAGCCCAGAGTTAGGAATTGATATGGGCTGACTTGATTGACTGAAACTGGCTCCTTAGTTTCTAAAACTTTCAGTCTTCTCGCTAGGTTTACTATTCTATTCTCTGCAGTTATGGATGATTCAATGAAATGGAGACGTTCTTTTAAAAAAATAGAGCATGAATTCCTAGAGTTTTCATTAGTCGGTTCCCATTGGATGGTCTTTTCAGTTAGATTCTCAAATAAATCACATCCTTCATTTGCATCCTTTAGCAAGAATCTCCTCGGCACATGGTTTCTGAAAGGGCCTTGGTTGAGTAGTCTAAACCATCATAGAGAATTTGGCATTGTCTTTACTTCTCTATTCCATGATAAGGACATTGGACAAGGAGGTCTTTGAAATGTTCAAAATACCTTCAAAATGGTATACTTGGTTCTTACTTGAACTGCATAATATTTTTTCTAATGAGAGCAGTCTTGTGAATTGGGAGAATTTCTTTAAGAAGCCTTAATGAAACCATCCTACGATGTGATAAAACTGGCTGCTAAGCTGTATAGAAATTTCTTTGGTAAATCCTTAAGAGCAAATGGGACAAGTTTTCAACCTAATAGCATCATCTACATGGTATTGGGTTTTCATCATTAAGCATACTTTCTCAAATTCTCTTATGAAGAAATACGCATTTTCGGACTCTAATCCATGAAACTTTGGGAGTATGTTGATGAATTGAGACTTGAGCTCAAAGTTGTGTTCACCAACCGATGGAAGTTGGATGCAAGATGGAAGTGAGGATCTCATAGGGTAGAACTTATCCTGCAATGATGTTGGTTAAGCCATAACCAGATTTGGTGTTGAGCCATAACCAGATTTGGTTTTGGTTCTTGTTTAGGTGGTGATATGTTTCAAGTTAACCTAGATGTTTTTGGGTCTCTCTACCACGATTGTATACACAAACACTACCATAAATAAGTTCACCAATAGTCAACAAGAAAAAGAAAAAGTAACCAAGCCTAGTCCAAGGTAAACCTTGACCTAGTCAACTCCTAACTGGTTGATTGTCCACAGAAGGTATAATGCAGACTCTGACCACAAGCTAATCTAGCAGGTCAGGGCAAGATTAGTGGGAGGTATCCGTGCAAAAGCGACGGGCCTAATTAAGCCAAACCACTAGCCTTCATGGTTTCACCCCTCAATCCCTGTCCTTTGACACTGATTTGGCAGGAATCAAATTCTAACACCTTCCTGATTGCAAGAAAAGCAGTGAAAATTACCGTGTATCTTTGGGCTAACAAGTCGTGTCCACGAGGATCAATGCAATGAAATCGTTTCGATGCATTGCTTCAAAAGCAAATATTGGTGTTGGTATTTTTTTTAGTTGAAAAGAGAGTGGAGAGTAAAGAGATGATTAAAAGAAAACTTAAAACTTAGAAAAGGTTTTGGAAAAATAATCTTTAAAAGGCTTGAAGAGTGATTGGTTATTTATTTTAATAGATGAAAAAAAGATCCAGGCTCACTATCTTACTACTCCATGACATATTCTTCTCTTGAAAATCTCAGTGCCTCAACTTGATCATAGCCAAAAACTTAAGTTTGAATTTCGAAAGTCTTAAGTAAGGCAAATAAGATTTTTTGGAAAGTTAACTCCTTTTTTAAGAATTCATCTTGAACTAAATCTTAAATCTTCAAGTTGTCTTTCAAGTATGAAATAAAACAAGTTCAAGTGATGTTTTAAAAATAAAAGTTTTAAAAATTTAAACCCATCCTCATGTGACTTCAAGAACACTTGCAAAGAAGCAAGGCTTAGTTTAAGGCATTCATATGACTCCGTTGGGTTCTTTGCAAAAAGTTCGTTCAAAACAAGAGGGATCGAAGAGAGATGATACTGAGCCCAGAAAACAAATTTAACTACTCATAATTGATATAAAATAAGACATGTAAATGGAATGAAACATACCCTTGAATTGGAGAAGAAGAGAAGTCTTGATTCTTTATTGATGTCACTTCAACTTCATATTACAATCACTCTTTCTCTCTCTCTCTCTTACTTGTCTCTAGACTGAACTACAAATTAAAAATTGAGATATAACTTCTCATTAACTAACTAACAATTATCCTAAACCTTAAAAATAAAGAGAAAAACTTAAACTAGTCTCTGGTCCTTCTTCAATAAACTTCCTGCCTTTTATAAGCAAAAACCCAGAGGGAAGAGGAGTGAGGAGATAAGGGGAGAAAATGTTCCCTTATCTCCAAGAGACAGCCACGGAATGCGGCTTTGGCCGCATTTCGCAGCCTGGGGGTGGCCAGGTGGCCACACCCGGGGGTGCAGATCCCTGTTTTCGTGATCTTCTTTTATCTCTTACTGGTTTTTCAGATTTTGGTCCTGAATTTGACGAAACCTCCTTTGATTTTCGGCTTTAACCAATTGATTTGTAAAGATCTATTTTAAGTTATTATTCAACTGGTTTTATCTTTCTTGATTTCCATTGATCTTCAGCTAGGATCATCTTTATCCTTGAATATTTGTTTCTTTTTTAATTTAGATTTAAATCAGAATTAAAGCGGGCTTTTGGGCTCAATTTCCTTCCTCCTCCATTAATAATAGGCCTGCATTTTATAAAGAAAGACTAAATGCATTATATATTAGACAATAATTATGAGAATGTGACATTATATATGCAATATAGGTGACCAATCAAAAACTAATCCTAAGAAATTATTTGGACCACTTTCGCAGGTAATTCGATTACACTGAGAATGTGCAACAGCCATTAAACCTCTAGGTTACCCCTAGAGGACGAGTTTTGTCTCGTGAGAGTTTTTAGAGGATTATACTCACAAAATCCATAAAGAAAGAGAAAAGTGTTAGTATTTTCAAAAAGCATTTTGAAAAAGAGAGAAAATATTTGAGGTATTATTGTAAGAATTCAAGTAAACTATATGTTATAGGAAAATTAAAATTTTCATTTTTAAACTTTGTCTCTATTTAAAAACATGTTATCAATCAAAGTAAGGAGTCAAATTGTATTTCTTATCTGGTCTATTATTTACCCTAAGTCATACGCACCTTCGTGATTGTGAAATTTTGACTAAGGGTTCTTCAACATTAACTCTTATGCCTTATTTATTTATATTTTTGGTGGTATTATTTCTTAGTTCGATTAGGATTCCTAATCTGCCCATATAACAAGCCTTTAGTCGGTGACACCCAAACCAGACAGTCTTAGGGCACCAGGTGAGAAAACACCCCAAGGACTTAAGCACTCGAGCAAACAAGACCACAAAAATAAGGATTTTTATTTATAAAATGTACCCCTTTTAGGTGTGTTTTGCTTTATGAGGCACAAGTGCCCAGCTTAATCAGAGGATATATATATATATATATATATATATTATATATATATATATATATATATATATATATATATATATATATATATATATATATATATATATAATATATATATATATATATATATATCCTTGGTTTTTCTTTTTTTTTTTTATATAGGGCATAAGAATCTTTGTTTTTAAACCCTAAGTGTATAAGTGTATAAAGTGTGCATATTTCATCAAGGTAAAGATCAAGACTAAATTACTTTTTCAAATTTTCTTTCTAACCTTAGAAATCAAACAAGTCATCTTATTTTGACCAAGTATAGGAAATCCTAATTATGATTCTCTTATTCCTTAAAGTTGACTTAATTTCTTACAAAAATAAGTCCAAATATTGTACATTTTTAAAAGGTTTTTTATCTTTTTATATATATTTTTTAAGTTATGTTAATCATGTTAGAACCCTCCCCCACACCTATCTCATGTATTGTCCCCAATGTATGAAAGAAATATATAGATGCATAAAAATGTATGTAAAAGAGGTAAAGTTATCAATACATCGGGTCGAAAAGACCCATAACCGTTTCATTTACCGGCACCGATTCCAAGAAAGGTTTAAGGTGTTGACCATTTACCTTAAAGTCATTCCCATTCTTGGTGTCACTGATCTCCACAACACCGTGTGGAAATACGGATTTAACAACGAATTGCCCAGTCCATCTTGATTTTAGCTTTCCTTGAAAAAGATGAAGCCTAGAATTATAGAGTAAGACTTTTTATCCAGGGACAAATATTTTCCTTATGATATATTTATCTTGAAAAAACTTAACTCTCTTTTGTGATCTTTACATTTTCATAGGCCTCCTTTCTCAACTCCTCTAATTCGAAAATTTGTAATTTTTGAAGGACACCAGCCTTGTTCAAATCAAAATTTAGCTACTTTATTGCCCATAAGGCCCAGTGTTCTAACTCAACAGGTAGGTAGCAAGCCTTCCCAAAGACTAACTTATAAGGAGAGATTCTTAAAATTGTCTTGAAAGCAGTCATGTGGGCCCATAGGGCATCTACAAGTTTGGTGAACTAATCGTTTAGATTTTGATTCACAGTCTTTTCCAAAATAAGCTTGATTTGTCTATTGGAGACCTCCACCTGCCCACTGATTTGAGGATGATAAGATGTGGACAACTAGTGAGTTATAGCATACTTTCGCATAAGAGATTCAAAGGATCTATTGCAAAAGTTAGTATCATTATCATTATGATAGCACGAGGGGTTCCGAAGCGCGAGAAAATGTTCTCTTTCAAAAACTTTATGACAACTTTGTCATCATTGGTTTTACTTGGAATGGCTTTTACCCACTTGGATACATAGTCCATAGCTAATAATATGTATTGGTTTCCAAATGAATTAGGAAATAGACCCATAAAGTCGATGCCCCAACATCAAAGAGTTCTATTTTTAGAATTAGGTTGAGGGGCATCATATCTCGTTTTGAGATCCTTCCTACCACTTGGCATCTAGGCCACGTCTTGCAAAATTCATAAGCATCTTTGAATAAAGTGGGACAATAGAACCCACTTTGTAGCACCTTCTCAGCAGTCTTGCGGGGACCAAAGTGTCCACCGCATGTAAGCTCGGACAGAAGGACAAAACACTCTTAATTTCTTTATCGGGAATGCATCTCCTAATGATTTAGTCAAAACAGTACTTAAAAAGATATGGTTCCTCCCAAAAGAAATACCGTCTTGAGATAAGAACCGGTATACATCATTTTAGACCAATGAGATGGAGTTTGGTTTGAGACTAAGTAATTCACTATATCAGCAAACCAAGGTTCCCTAAAAACAGGTAAGAGTTTTTCATCGGAAAGTCATCATTTATGGGCAATTTGTTGCATGGAGAGTTTGCAATACGAGAGAGATGGTTAGCAATGACATTTTCTACGCCTTTCTTATCTCGAATCTCGAGATCAAATTCTTGAAGAAGGAGGATCTAACGAATGAGTCAAGCCTTGGCATCCTCCATCGTAAGGTATCTTAGCACAGAATGATCGGTGAAAATTAAGGTTTTGGACCCTTATAGGTAGGGACGAAATTTCTCTAAAGCAAACACTACTACCAAGAATTCCTTCTCGGTTGTAGTGTAGTTCATTTGAGCATCATTGAGAGTCCTACTAGAGTAGTAATCTCGTGCTGCTTGTTATCAATGCGCTGTCTTAGGATAGAACTTATGGTAAAATCAGAAGCATTGCACATGATTTCGAATGGCTTAAACCAATCTGGTGCAGATATGATTAGTGCAAAAATAAACTCTTTCTTAAGATTCTCCTAAGAATTTATACATTCATCATCAAAAGTGAAGGACACATCCTTAGCAAAAGACCAGTCAAGGGTCTAGCAATCTTGATAAAGTCCTTGATAAATCTTCGGTAGAAACCGGCGTGTCCTAAGAAGGATCGAATATCCTTTACACATTTGGGCATGGGAAGCTTAGCTATAATCTCAATCTTGGCTCCATCCACTTTAATTCTTTTTTTTAGAGATTTCATGACCTAATATAATTCCATATCTTATCATGAAGTGGCATTTCTCACAGTTAAGTGTCAGATTTTTCTCAGCATAACGTTGGAGGTCAAGTTCTAGATGGTGAAGACATTGAGTGAATGAATCTCCGTAGATAGAGAAATCATCCATGAAGATTTCTAAGAATCGTTCTACCATATCAGGAAAAAGACTCAACATGTAACGTTGAAATGTTGCTTGGCCATTGCACAAGCCAAAGGCATTCGACGATAAGCAAATGTCCCGAATGGATATGTGAAAGTAGTCTTTTTTTTGTCCTCCGGAGTAATGGGAATCTAATTATACCACGAGTAACCATCCAAGAAACAGTAATACTTGTGGCCAGCCAAACGTTCAAGCATTTGATCAATGAAGGGAAGCGGGAAATGGTCCTTATGAGTTGTTGTGTTAAGCTTCCTATAGTCGATGCAAACTCGAATTTTCGTGGAAAGTCGAGTTTAGACCAACTTTTTGTTCTCATTTTCCACCACAGTAAAACAAGATTTCTTTAGAACCGTGTGGACAGAACTGACCCACTGGCTATCAGAAATGGGATAGATTATCCCATTGTCTAAGAGTTTCACAATTTCAGCATGAATAGCCTCTTGCATTAAAGGATTTAACCTACGCTGCGGGTCTCTTTTCAGTGTCGCTTCTTCATTGAGATGAATGCGATATTGAACCATAGCTGGACTCAATCCCTTTATGTCGGTCATAGTCCAACCATGGCTTTCCTATATTTCCTAAGAATTGTTTTAAATTCTCTTCTTGCCCGTCATTTAAATGAGAGGCAATTATGACATGAAAGGTCTCTTTTTGCCTAGATAGATGTACTTAAGATGCGTAGGTAAGGCTTTCAACTCTAAGGAAGGGGAAAGCTCACTGGAAGGAGGAGTCAAATTTATTGGCTCCACATTTGGTTAAATAGAGTTCGAGGCCCAATTCACAGCAGACTCGATAATCTGATCAAGGTTAAAGTCTTCAGACTCTAATTCGAGGTCACAATCAGTTTCTAATTCTATTTCTTATCTATGTTCACTTGTCAAGTTCTCAATGAGGTTGACTTCAAATATTTGATCCTCAACATCATGAGGCTAGTTTCCTAGGTTGAAGACATTGACTTCTCTAGTCATGTCCCCAAAGGTTAATGATTGAGGTTTTTACCTGCACAATAAAGAATTTCAAAACTTAAGAATAAAGAGTGCAAGGTGCTCAATACTACCTGCGATAGCAAGTGGCTATGCGGGTCGTGATCCACAAGGAGGGACTAGCGATGGAAGCTTTTTTAGCAAGTTCTCTTTTAAGTTACATTCAATGGTTAAGGATCTTTTAGTTCTTTAAAAGAAAAGGAAAATAGGTTAAAGTTAAGTTAGGAAGAAAGTGGTAGATTGAGAAAGTGGAGAAAATAGAAAATGAATATACAAAGAAATTAAAAAGAGTGATAAAAAAGTTAGGAGATTGTGGTGTTGGTGATCTAAACTAAAATTAAAAGAAAAGAAAGTTAAAACCTAAAAAAACTTACTTACCTCTTCAGCGCCTGCTTACCTTTGACTCGTATCGACGATGTACTTTTTTTTGAAGGCGAGCGAAGTATGACAGATAGGATCTTCTCCATTCCCGATTTACACTATGAAATGAAGGGGCAAGCTATACTTCCATAGAAATGGATATCCATCACCATAAGCCATCAACGGCACTTGCAACAGCAAGGCAATTTCGAGGCTATCGAAGTCATTTGGATTCACAAACATAGAAGAGGGAAGCAAACAAAAAAAGAATAGAAAAAAAAAAGAAAACTTCGATTCGATTCAAATAACAATGAAAGAAAAGATTACTTATACTGGTGTCACCCTCAGTACAAGCTGTTCTCATTCCTCCATGAAAATCTCATCTCCTCTCAGTTACATAAAGAAAATAAAAATTACATAAAAACTAAAAACCTATGTTACAATTCCAGAATAGCCTAACTTCTACTCTATATGCTTGGTCGTCCCTCTGCCTCTGATGTGTGGGGTATTTATAGGATAGAAATGGATAAGGAAATGAGTCTAAACATAAGGGGAGCTGACTATTTCTAATTTGAATCATCGCCTTATCTCCAAACTTGATTTGTTGTGGATATTCAGTTCTGATCTGTAGCTTATTGGCGTATGATTGCTAAATATAACTTATCAAATGACAGAATTAGAAATAGTAATCAACTTTTTGGATCATCTTGAATCATCAGATTTGAGATTCGGTAGAAAAGTTATGATTTAAACACTAAAATGTTTCCAGTCAGAATCTTCATCTCATCCGTTGATCTTCTCTCTAACCACTTATCCCTTTGGATTTGGACTCTGCATTTGATGTTATCCTCGGTTGATCTTTAACTTTAACCACTTTATACACCAGAAACTGAATTTAACCAACTGGATTTGGGGTCATCCTCCTGAAACCAAATAGATCTAGTTAATTTGAATTTAACTGATTTATTTGATTTTATCCTATTTCTCCCCATGATTACCTTCTGCAAAATAGACATTTAAAATAAGAAATTTAGCAAATTTATTACATGATAAATATGAAAATGTAATAAAGAATAATACAATAAATGTGTAAAATCACACCCCCACACCTACCTTTTGCTCGTCCTCGAGCAAAACAACAAAACTAAATCAAAGATTATTAGACCACTTTCACGGGTCATGCGATTGTACTGAGCGTGCGCAACACAAGCCGTTAAACCTCTAGGTTTTCCCTAGAGGACGAGTTTTGTCTCGTAAGGGTTTTCAGTAGATTGCACCCACAAAATCCATAAAAAAAGATAAAAAAAATGTTAGTATTTTGAAAGCGCATTTTTGAATTCACCTAGAGGGGGGGTGAATAGGTGATAATGCTAATCTAATGAACTTAATGCGGAATTTAAAACTAATTGCAATTAACAAGAGATGCACACTCAAACAAGCCAAGCAAATAATTATGAATGAGCAATATGATTGATGCAAGGCACAATATAGAGAGAGAGTAAGAGCCAAGGGATCAAGCACAAACAACAAGATAATGTTTCGATGTTCGAGCCCCCAGCTCTACATCCCCCCCTCCTTCACACAGAAGGATTTCAACTCCACTAGCTTGTCCACACAGGACTCCCACAAAGGGAACCTCCACCGAGGATTTGGGCAATACAATAACAAGGAGTACCCAATTCCTCTCTTTACAACCATAACCTCCTTCTCGAGGCAAAGCACCAAGCCAACAAACAATCACCTCACAACTTGAGGGATAAGCACAAAGCTACACAAGGATCACCTCACCACTTGAGGGATACAACCAAAATACACAACCTCCTCAACACAATGAGGGAAAGGCACAAAGCTAGGCAAAGATTGGTTTACAACTTGGTGGTCTAACAAACAACCACAAACAATATCTTTCCCACACAAGGATCCTATAGAGAATAATAGATGTAGCTCAAGTGTGGGAAAACAAAGTGTTTAAAACAAAGAAAAATCACTTGGAAATCTTCACAAAGATATAGACTGAATGAACCAAAACCAATTCCCAAAAGACTATTTTTCTTTGAAATATAAAAACACTTTAAAAACAATGAGATTGATCTTTTTAGCACAAAGAAACTCTTTTAAAACTTGTTCAAACACTAGAGAAAGCTCAGAAATTTCGTCCAAAAATTCTTAGAGAAAACAGGCCATTAATGGGGTGTTTATAGCCCCTAGAAAAATATAGCCGTTGGCAGCAAATTCTGTCAAAATGACCGACCAAAAATAGAGAGCACTGCTCTCTGGTCTGGTCGACCGTCCGGTCGACCGTCCGAGTGTCTGCCAGACGTGCACAGGGCTGTGCACGTCGATCGACCGTCAGGTCAACCGGCCCTTGGTTCGGTCGACCGTGCGGTCGACCCGACCTGGCCTGTCAGCCACTGTTCTGGTCAGAAAAACAGGGTAAAAAATATTCTAATAAATCCATAAAAACTTGTAAAAATACACAAAAATAGTTTTATCATTTTATTTTGAAATATAAACTTGTGATAAAAATTTCATCACAAATAACAAACATTTTGAAACATTTTTGTGTCTTATCATTTTTTACCAAAAATCAAAAACTGTATTTTCTAAAACTTGGATTTTTGAATTGAAAATACATTTTGTCCAAAACTTATCTAAATACAAAAACATGATATTAAACAACATTTAGGCATGATGTATATGGATATAATCCTATATACATGAAACATATATATATCCATGTTTTTGACATTAATTCCAAAATATGTTTTGTTAAAAACACAAAACCTAAAACACATGAATAGGTATGTCAAACTAAGTTTATTTAAGACATGAGGCATACATGTATATAGAATGAATCTAATATACATAAACCAAGTAGACTTGTTTTGATATACTATCTATTCATGAAACCAAGATCGGTTAAACCAAAAAACGAAAAAAACCGAAAACCAATATTCAAAACATGCAACGTGTGTGTTGTGAACTTGAGCATATCATACTATTCTAATCTTTACACAGATCTAAAACTCAAACTAAACTAGGTACCGATGTCTTCTTGTAGAGCGTCGTCTCCAAGCCGACTCGATCCAAAACTTCGTGATCTACCGAGCTTGACTCCATGAGTGCTTTATATGATCTTGTCGCTCGGGCTCTTAAATCACTATGTGAAAGCTTTCAAACCATCTTTGTTGAAGCTAATCACCTACTAACATCTTGATTAATAATCTGAAACTAAAATCACAAGATTATTAGTACACATAACTACATGAGTTAATCATCATCAAAACTAGAGTGGAAGGCCTTTGGGCCAACAATCTCCCCCTTTTTGATGATGACAAAACTCATGGAGTTATATATGCTTGGATTAAAGTTAAGCTTCAAAGAAGCTCCCCCTTAACTCATGCATAGCAATAAATAAGCAAATAAATATGCAATGAGCATGAAATACATACATTTATTGTTTATTGTGATGCATGAACATAATTCCTTTTTCTAAAACATAATGCTCTTGATATCATTTAAAAAAATGTTCTTGATATCAAACATAAAACAAGCATACAAATTCTTTTCTTTCTAAAAACATAAAATATGCATACAAACAAAATGTGCATATAAACTCTCAAATTCTTCTCCCCCCTTTTGTCAATCATCAACAAAGGGGTAAAAGTAAAAGCAAAACAATTTTCTCCCCCTTTTTGTTCGAACAAAGAATCAATAAAGGGTGAAAACAAGCAAATCAATATAAATTTTCATGGATACTAATTGAAAGAAATAGATCAATAGATATCAATGAAAGGAAACAAAATCTTGATATCATACAGTAAACAAATAAGCATCTTGATACCAATATTGAGAAAACAAATAAAATCTTGATACCAATTTAAAGTATTATTCTTTTTAAACATATGATACCAATTGAAATTATTATTTTCTATCATAAAGCAAGGGAGTGGAATACAAAACCAATGGTAAACCAAATACCAATTGAAAGATACAATACGAGTTTTCTCCCTCTTTATGAAATACCCATAAAAAAATGTCTAAGCTTGTATTAGAATACCAATTGAAAACTAATCAATTGAAACATGATGATCATTAAAACTCAAGGTGTTGGGTTATGCTAAGCTTGAGTAAACAAAACTAAAATTTGTGATATTTTTTAACACAAATAAACATATATATGTATGAAAAATTAGATACCAATCGAAATTGATACTATTTGAAGTGTAAGCATACATACATAAAAATATATATGAGTATACAAAAAAAAGTTAATATTGATACCAATTGAAGGAATCCAATGATACCAATTGAAACAACAAGAAGATCAAATGCATATCTCATATAACCTACTACCACCCATTCATATTCAAGTTTATAAAAGATTTTCATTATAAAGCATACATGAGCATGATCTCCCATCCATCCGCCCGTAGAAGGTAGGGGTTTTTAAAAATAGGTTTGAAAATAGAGTACGTTTGAAAATCTCTACCATAAGAAGAATATGAACTAGTTAAATGGGAAATCTTGTTAACTAGTACGAAATCCTTCAAGTAAGGAATAAAACATAAATATCTTTCATGAAACACATGTAAATCACATGGCACTAAACACTCAAATTCCATAAAACATGTATCATACTCATGAAAATAAAGTCATGAGAAAACTAATAAAGTGAGTGAACAAGTGTTATGTGACACATATCAATATGAAAATATTCAATTAAGCTCAATTAAGATATTCCTTAAAAACATGAAAGCATAAGAAACTAAATTTTTATTAAAATAATTTATACTTCAAGGCATATGTATGTTTTGACAATACAAAAGTATACATACATATCCCTAAACACAATTTAAGTTCATAATAAAGATTTGCATGAAAAGCAAATGACTCAAATGGTATACATGTATATCTTAAAGTTTGGCAAAATAAACATATACATGAAGCGAAAACACATGATCATAAAACATATCCAAAATGGGGAATACAAGTTAAAATGCATGAATCATCAAAACTAGACTATACTAGAACATCTAATGGGTACAAATAAGCATCCAAGCACAAACATGTATAAAGATTAATTTGTGGCCCACTACATGTACAAGTATAAATTCTAGTCTTAATGAAAACTAACATTTAAACGTATATTCAAAATATGAGGCATAAAATGGGACATAAATCAACATAATAAACATAAAAATGATCATTATGTAAATCCACATGCTATTAGAATTATGAAATACATAATAGCTAAACAATGGTGAGAACACAAAAATAATGATCCAAATAATCAAGGGTGATCTCAAAAGCTATACATGCATATCAAAGATCTAAGAATCATGGCTTTTAACATAATAAACAAAACATGAAGCATTAAAATGAAAATCATAAACATCCATATGATTATTATGTATATGCATGTGCATTAGATCTAGGGCATACATATAAGTTTAAAACAAAGTGAGAACACAAAGATAAGTCCATTTTAAACATGGGTGTCTCAAATAACTAACATGTATAACACTAATCTAATTATCATAGCATAAACATAATAATCAATAAACCAAGACATGCTATGAATGATGAACATGAAAAGCATGCAAATATAAACGGGAGTTAGAGATTGATACCAAAGTCGATGAGGGCACCTCTCTAGTTCTCCAAACCAATGTGGTCCTCTCCACCAAACTCCCCTTGAAAGTGATGCATCCAAATTGTTTTCTTTAAGCACGGAACGCATTCACTCCAAGGTACCGTCACTCTCACGTGATGCGAGAGCCCACACCAACATCAAATACATGAGGGGTGGTCTTTGGTACCCATTTTCTTTTGGGTCCATAGGGGTTAGTATCTTTCCTAACCCAAACAAAATTACATGCTAAATTTTCATCATGAAAACGATCATAGCAAAATCTAGCAAGATGGCCTTTTCGATCACAATGTGTACACGTGTACACATAAGCATACATAGTGTGAAGATTGTGATCATGATGAGCATGTGTATGCCGTGTATGGTGTGCATGCAAAGATGGAACTTGTTTCTTACGAACCAAGGTTTCCAAACGTGTATGATTTAAAGTACATTGGCTCAAGTGGAGCCCAAACAATCTACACTTTTCTTCAAAACATTTATGTCATTTTCAATACTAGAAGATAAAGTGGAGCATGCAAAAGATGTACTAGGTGAAGCTACACTAGCATGGCAAACATGTGAAGACAATTCAATTTTCAAAGATTCATTTTTCTTTAAAACAAAATCCAATTCTTTTGTAATAAAATCAATTTCATTTTTCAATGAAAGGTTATCTTTTAAAACAAAATCTAATTTAGAAGATAAAACCTCATTGTTTTTCACAACATCATCACAATCATTTTTGCTTGTCAAAAATTCATTTTCCTTTAGGACAAGGTCAAGTTGAGATTTAAGTGAGTCACGTTCACTAGTAATCTCTTCTTTCTCTTGCAAAATCACTTCAAAACTAGAACACAAATCCTTCATTTCTTCTTTTAAATCAAAATGCTTCTTTTTCAAAAGGTCATGTTTTTGCAAAAAAATTTCAAGCTTTGAAGCAAGTTCAACATTTAAGTTTTGAACTTCTAAACATCCATAGCAATATGAGCTAGAGCTATCATCTAGTTGAGAATCCGATTGTACCTCAAGGGAGTCTTTCCCTTGGACCATGAGGCAATGCTCGTCGGACTTGTCTCTCCTAGATCTTCTCAACTTGTTGATAATCCTTGGTAGATCGGGAGAAGTCAATATGCTCAAAACTGCAAAAGCCGAATCATAATGAGCAAACATATATAAAAGATCATTATTAAGAGATGCTCTAAGTGTCTTAAGTGCTAATGCATTTGCCTTTTTATGCTTGCATTAGGGTTGGATTCTTGAGTAGTGGTTTGATAAACTAGATGTCCTAGGCTTTTTAAATGACTACTCATCTTGGCCTTCCAAATATCATGTGTAGAAAAATCAAACATAGGAGGGCTATCTATGAGTGCAACTATATGTGTGTAAAATGTAAATGCAAATGAAGATTAGCAAACCAAGATCTCACTCCTAGGTGGTTAAACCTAAATATCAGGAGCGGAGGCTCTGATACCAATTGAAATCACCTAGAAGGGGGGTGAATAGGTGATAATGCTAATCTAATGAACTTAATGCGGAATTTAAAAACTAATTGCAATTAACAAGAGATGCACACTCAAACAAGCCAAGCAAATAATTATGAATGAGCAATATGAATTGATGCAAGGCACAATATAGAGAGAGAGTAAGAGCCAAGGGATCAAGCGCAAACAACAAGATATGTTTCGATGTTCGAGCACCCAGCTCTACATCCCCGCCTTCACACAGAAGGATTTCAACTCCACTAGCTTGTCCACACAGGACTCCCACAAAGGGAACCTCCACCGAGGATTTGGGGCAATACAATAACAAGGAGTACCCAACTCCTCTCTTTACAACCACAACCTTCTTCTTGAGGCAAAGCGCCAAGCCAACAAACAATCACCTCACAACTTGAGGGATAAGCACAAAGCTACACAAGGATCACCTCACCACTTGAGGGATACAACCCAAATGCACAACCTCCTCAACACAATGAGGGAAAGGCACAAAGCCAAGCAAAGATTAGGTTTACAACTTGGTGGTCTAACAAACAACCACAAACAATATCTTTCCCACACAAGGATCCTATAGAATGAGATAATAGATGTAGCTCAAGTGTGGAGAAAACAAAGTGTTTAAAACAAAGAAAAATCACTTGGGAAATCTTCACAAAGATATAGATTGAATGAGCCAAAACCAATTACCCAAAGACTATTTTTCTTTGAAATATAAAAACACTTTAAAAACAATGAGATTGATCTTTTTAGCACAAAGAAACTCTTTTTAAACTTGTTCAAACACTAGAGAAAGCTCAGAAATTTCGTCCAAAAATCTTAGAGAAAACATGCCATTAATGGGGTATTTATAGCCCCTAGAAAAATATAGCCGTTGGCAGCAAATTCTACCAAAAATGAACTACCGATCGACCGTCCGGTCGACCGGCCAACGGTCACTTTTTGACCGCTGGCAGCTACCGGTCGACCGCCCAAAAATAGAGAGCACTGCTCTCTGGTCCGGTCGACCGGCCGGTCGACCGTCCCGAGTGTCTGCCAGACGTGCACAGGGCTGTGCACGTCGGTCGACCGTCAGGTCGACCGGCTCTTGTTTCGGTCGACCGTGCGGTCGACCGACCTAGCCTGTCAGCCACTGTTCTGGGTCAGAAAAACAGGGTAAAAAATATTCTAATAAATCCATAAAAACTTGTAAAAATACACAAAAATAGTTTTATCATTTTATTTTGAAATATAAACTTGTGATAAAAATTTCATCACAAATAACAAACATTTTGAAACATTTTTTTGTCTTATCATTTTTACCAAAAATAAAAAACTGTATTTTCTAAAACTTGGATTTTTGAATTGAAAATACATTTTGTCCAAAACTTATCCAAATACAAAAACATGATATTAAACAACATTTAGGCATGATGTATATGGATATAATCCTATATACATGAAACATATATATATATATATATATATATATATATATATATATATATATATATATATATATATATATATATATATATATATATATCCATGTTTTTGACATTAATTCCAAAATATGTTTTGTTAAAAACACAAAACCTAAAACACATGAAAAGGTATGTCAAACTAAGTTTATTTAAGACATGAAGCATACATGTATATAGAATGAATCTAATATACATAAAACCAAGTAGACTTGTTTTGATATACTATCTATTCATAAAACCAAGATCGGTTAAACCAAAAATGGAAAAAATCGAAAACCAATATTCAAAACATGCAACGTGTGTGTTGTGAACTTGAGCATATCATACTATTCTAATCTTTACACATGGATCTAAAACTCAAACTAAACTAGGTAGCGATGTCTTCTTGTAGAGCGCCGTCTCCAAGCCGACTCGATCCAAAACTTCGTGATCCACCGAGCTTGACTCCAATGAGTGCTTTATATGATCTTGTCGCTCGGGCTCTTGAATCACTATGTGAAAGCTTCCAAACCATCTTTGTTGAAGCTAATCACCTACTAACATCTTGATTAATAATCTGAAACTAAAATCACAAGATTATTAGTACACATAACTACATGAGTTAATCATCATCAAAACTAGAGTGGAAGGCCTTTGGGCCAACAATTTTGAAAAAAAATTGAAATATTATTATAAGAATTAAGTAATCTATAAGTTATAGGAAAACTGAATTTTTCATTCCTAAACTTAGTCTCTATTCAAAAATTTGTTATCAATCAAAGTAAGGAGTCAAATTATACTTCTCATCTAATCTATTACTTTACCCTAAGTCATATGCACCTTCGTGGTCGTGAAATTTTGACTAAGGGTTCTTTAACTCTAACTCTTATGCCTTATTATTTATTATATTTTTTATTTTTTATTTTTTGTGGTATTATTCCTTAATTCTATTAGGCTTTCTAATCTGCCCATATAATGAGCTTTTAATCGGTGACTCCTAAATCAAACGGTCTTAGGGCACCGGGTGAGAAAACACCCCAAGAACTTAAGGACTTGAGCAAACAAGGCCACAAAACTAAGAATTTTATTATATGAACCGCTTTTATGCGTGAATACTTATGCTTTATGAGGCACAAATACCCAGCTTAGTCAGGGGAATTTTATAGATATATATATATATTTATTTATTTTTTTTCAAACTTATCTAATTATGTTTCGCATAAATACTAAGGCTTGCTTAGGTCAAAGCACCTTGCTAATCAATAATTAGATTTGTTTATTTTTCATATATGTATATATTTTATAAGGCATAAGAATCTTTATTTTTGAACCCAAAGTATGTAAGTGTATAAAGTGCGTATATTTCATCAAGGCAAAGATCACGACTAAATTACTTTGACAAATTACCTTCCTAACCCTAAAAATGAAACAAATAATCTCATTTTGACCAAGTATAAGAAATCCTAATTTTGATTTTCCTGTTCCTTAAAATTGACTTAATTTCTTACAAAAAATATGTCAAAATATTATTTCTATTTTCAAAAAGTTTTTAAAGTAATGAAAATGTTAATTTTTTTCTTTTTTTTAATAAAAAGGAAAACCTAAATTATGTTAGAAACCTCCCCCATACCTATCTCATGCATTGTCCTCAATGTATGAACTAATGCATAGATGCATGAAAAAGAAGAAAGGGAAGGAAAATATTACCTTAAGGTGGTGGTTCCGGTGGTGGTCTGATTTGTCCAAGAAATGCGGCCCAATCAATTTGCGTGGAGTTTAGAGGAACCCACCAGAAACCTCTCTAATATAACCCACTAAAATGATGTATATATGAATGATTTTTATTAAGAATTTTACCCCATCTAATTTTCAAATTTCACAAATAATTTCGGAGTCAATTTTATCAACACCCTTGTCCAAAAATGGAGTATGAAAAGATGGAATGATTGACTTGGACTTATAAAGTACGGGAACTAATACCGACTCCGAAAAGTGACCTAAGTCAAATAAAGGTTCAGGAGTCGAAATTGGTTCAGGAAGTGGGCCAAATCAAATCAGAAGGTGAAACTCAAGTCCACATTCATTTTCCAACAATGAAATGTGACTTAATATTTCAAGTTCAAGAATGACAGGTGTGGGATTAAAAACTGACTCTAAAATATTACTCAAGTTGGGTAACAAAACAGGAGTCAATATTGATTCAGGAATTTGAACTGGATCACAAATTTGAGAATTTAAGTCACATTTCTCATTGAGTTCAATTTCATAAAAAGAGAACTTGCCAATTTGTCAATGGGACTTTCAAAAGTATAAAATTGGTCAAATTCAATATGATGATCATAAAAGATTGGCGATTCAATTTCATGATGAATTGGTATAGGATTCAATGTTGACTTAAGAAAGAGACTGAAATCACGTGAAAACACCGGTCATTATTGAATCAGGAAGCAGAATTGAATCACCAAATTGAGGTTCAGGATCATATTCATTATCAAGTTCAATTTCAGGAAAGAGATAACTTGCCAAAATGTTAATGTGATTTTCAAAATTTAGAGTTTGGGCCAGTTCAAATGGGTGTGCTAAAATGGAATCTTATTTTTCAAAACAACATGATTCTTCGACTCTAACAGAATGGTTAGCGACATCAGAAATGGTCAAAAGGTGAGAATAAAAAGTTTGAACAATTATATCTATGTCATGATTATGAGCGATTTGAGCCTGAGTCATGGCTTTAAGCAGCTTTTCATAGTCGATTGGTTCATCATTTTGTTGTGATTGGACTTGAAAAGATGAAGTTTTATTTTAGAATTTATGGTGAAATTGTGAGTCCGTCTGGACTCACGCATACTCATTTTTAAGATTGATGGTTTTCTATTTTAAACTGGTGCAAGGGAGTATGAATCTTGAAAATATTGTGGATAAGGTGGATAAGGAGGACAAGTTGGTTGAAAATTGGACGCGGGAGAGGCGAATCCCCATTGACTCCGTGAAGAGTTGAAATTATTTTAGAAATTATGGTCATAAGATTGGGGGCATGGATTATATTGATTCGGATAAGACCAATCCGGCACACTAGGCTGGTTAAAGTTATGATATGCAGGGTTGGTAATATCTGAAAAAGAGGTCAGGAAAGAAAGAAAAATAATATTTTTATTTAAATCAGGTAAAAATAAGCTGTTTCAAAAATGTTTCCAAAATTTTAATAAAATAGAAAATAATATCTTAAGGTACATGGTAAAATCAGATTCAAGAAATTCAATATGCTTTTCAAATTAAAATTCTTGGAATCAACTAGTAATATCGGTCAACACCAAAACCGGTTGAACTTCGATAATTCAGAAAAATCTCCAAAAATAAATTTAGATAGAAAATGAGATTCTAAGAATTAATGTGAAAGTCATTTTCAGAAACTCAACTCTGTTCAAAAGCTACAAATCTAGCAATCAGTCAGTGATACCAGTCGACACCAGTTTTGAAAATTTTGCAAAATAATTCTGAAAAATTTCAAAAATCATGAAAAATATAAAATATTAAAAACAGTATCTGAAACTAAAATCGATCAAATTGCACTATCAGAAAGGTCAAATCAGGTAGTACGCCGGTATTAGTTCCCCGTCTAGACGATGGCTGACTCTGAGTCTGAGAATCCAGATCCGATACCAAATAATATAAAAAATCACAAATCAAAAATAAATAGAAGAAAATTTGAAACAATACGGTCAAAAATTCATGACACGTATCTGGGTACGTATCGCGGGAACGGGGTGTTACAAATACAGTGTACTAGAATCAAAAAATGCCAGAATAGGGTGAGAAAACCACATCTGTCCTGTCATTACTTTACTAGTCTACTCATATCTTAAGTTAGCGTAAGGACAATGAGAGCTGGAATGGAAAAGATGAAAAAAGGATGAACACGAAAGAGATAGGGGCATCATGGCAAAAGAAGGTGAACACAGAAAAACGAAGATAGGTGATAATAGTACGGTAAAGTAGTTATAAAATAAAAAATTTTACCAACTAGGACATGATAAATTAGGGTTAACAATTTACGGTTGGCACCTTTAGGGTTTAAGTTTTAGATATCGGGCATCACCTCCTGTTCCCGCTCTATTCGATATCTAGGCTCCCTTCTTTTGTCAATTTATATGTTTGCCTCTTTCTTCCACATGTTCTAGCACTTGGCCTTCTCTGTGCGTGATTGAAGAAATTTCGCGGGGAAGAAATGGAGTTCCACAGCGTTGACTTGCATCCTCTTAGGACATTCATTGGACCTATGTCCAGGCTCTCCACATCTATGACACTTGTGATCCCAGGTTCAGTGTAGGAATTTTCTTTACTCTTTACAACTGTGGTGGTTATTGTTGTTGGTGCCAAGGCTTTAACGTTATTGAGTTGGCAATTTGTTAACCATTCTGGAACTTGGCTGAATTTTTTTGCCACCTAATGGTTCTCGATTGACATCGGACGCCTGAAAGGTGGAGCTCTGCTGTGGAGTCTCAATCTTCATGGCCTTGTTGTAGGCTTCATTGATGGAGAACACGTCATGAAGGATCACACATTTTTTTATTGAGTACTTTAACCAGCTGATATGTTGGGTCGTTTGTTGTTCATACGTCATGGACAGTTTGCATCGCGATTAGAGGTGATAGAACTCCTCCGTATACACCGCAACTATCCTTGTACCTTGTTTGCAATGTTCAAACTGATTGTAAAAGATTTTTTGATAATCGGATAGAAGGAATCTACCTTGTAGGAGTTGTTTCTCCAAGTCATTATAGATTGTTTCTCTTGGCGTCTCCTTATGATTTGTAGTTGGTCCCAACATATTGTTGCTCCCTCTTTAAGTTTGTAGGCTACGAACTTGACATGCTTCTCATCGGGAACGTAAGCTATATCGAAAAAAATTTCTACTTCATAAACCCAGTCCAAGAAGGATTTTACATCAAGGTTTTCACTAAAGGAAGGAATCTCGTTCTTCATCCTATATTCATTAGGACTTGAGTCTCCTCTTTTTCTATTATAATTAAGAAAAGGAAATCCTCCTTCCCTGTTAGGATTAGGATTGGCCATCCACCTATGGCCTCACCCGTAGGCCATCTTTTCATTGTAAGTTTCATTTTCGAAGTCATCGTCTTGATGGAAGGTATTGTTCAACTTTTTCTCGTCAGAAGGATCTTCATATTGGAAATTTCGTAGAGGACATCTTGGTGGTGGTGATGGTTGTCGTGGTTGTTGATGAAGTAGCGATGGTTGTTGTGGTGGTGGTCATTGGAGGAGAAAATATTGTGCTAGAGGTTGTGGGTGAGGATTACCTGATGAACGATCTTGTCCTCTTCGGTATGTACCATCGGCTAGATCTCGATCATCGATCTTAAGAGATATCCTTTCGATTACTTGCGTCAAACGATCCAAGACTGATTTTATGGTAGTGATGTCTTCTTCAATACCACTTAATCTTGCAAAAACGCTTTGCTGTACCCCCCCACCGGGTATGAAGATACTACTGCAACGTACATACGCCGGGCTGAAATACCCCCACATACGTACGCTAAGCATAACAGTACAGTCAAAAATTAGAGTACGGAAGCACAGTGGTAATATACATCCCAACATTATAATCCAAGTATAGAGTTATCATAACATATGATCTAATATTATATAAATATTACATCACTAGATCGTACAAAATATGAATTACAGGAGATTTACATGGTATGATACTGGTTGATGCTCACGAGCGGGAAAGAAATCTCGAGAGCTTGATCAAGAAAATGAATCGGGAGGATCTGTTACTAGGTCTCCAAACCTACGCCAGGTTCCGATCCTGGGACTTACTATGCTTCTGCTGCGCACTCCGATCAGCAACAGGGACATCACTATTGTCCTAGCTCTGAAATCTGAACATGTAGGTCTAGGATTATCAGAATGCAACCCAACGAGTACATAAGAATGCGAAGTGGCATGCATAAAAGCAATACACATGTAGAGGAAATAAATGAAATTACGTGAAAACATGTTTATGTATGCATGAAATCATGTTTAAATCATATCAATGAAAGCATATGTAATTCATTAACTATATATGTATAATGTAAATGTATGCAAAACTAATTGTATAAACTCAATCTCTGGATCCATGAGATTAGTGCGTCGAAAGGATAATCTAAACAAGAAAACCCTCATCTATATACCATATACCTCACTTCACCATCAACTGGGCGTATACAACCAGAATTGCTGATCAATAAATATGTCAGTAAATCTGTGATCTGTAGTTGTAGTTTTCTGTCAGTAATGTTCCAGTTTCAGGAGTATCATTTGTGTTTGGAATTCTTGTACAGGTAATTCTCAGGATAACTTAATTATATAACAATAATATTAATTAGTATCGATTGTTATTATAATCATTATCCTCCAGTGTCTCATACCACTAGCAGCTCATATTGGAGTATGTACTTCCAGCAGAATACATCCGAATTCTGAATACAGATACCATTATCCAAACATGGGAGTGACCGAATAACATTCGCTCCTGACATTATTATTATCAGGTAATTAAGTTATTTTAGGTGTCAGGTAAAGTATAATATTAGATATTATACAATAATGAATATCAGTACCGCATGACATTTTAATCGTCTTCCTACCAGTATCTCACACTACTAGCAGTCCACACCAGAGTCCATACTCCAGTAGAACTCACTCACATCTGATATGTAAGTATCAGTTCCTGAACGAAGGAGAGACCAAATATCATACGTTCCAAATATCATTATTGTTGGGTTGCTACATTCTTATTATTAATCCGATTCATATATCTCAGTATGTGTTTCCAGGACATATACATCCACATATGAATAAGATGAGTTAGTTTGGAAACTTATGGGGATTAACTATATCAGGGTCATAATGGGCCCCGTGCATACTCGGGACAACAACCTCAGGACATCTGGGTTTGGCTCCCAAAATCGGGCTCTAAGCCGTAACAGTAACAAGAATGGATCAGGTCAGGGGTGCCATTTCACCCCAACTGATCCCCTGTGGCCTGAGGTGGATCCGGAATAGTAGTTACAACATCGAAACATTATGAAGCTGTGCATATTGAAATCATCAGTTTCCCCGGCCCCAATGTATGTTGAGTAATTTATTATTACAATTTATACAGTGTACAGTATAATCATGATAAACCATTTACGGGGATCAATCAAGAGTACAGTATCAGAAAGATGTAGGATTCTAGAGATGGACCCCGTGAATTCAAGAGGTGGCCCCCAGCACAGAGACGTGTGATGTGGCACTTTGTTCCGCGTGGCACTTAGCTCCATATATCATATCAGTAATAAGAGTTTCAGGATTATATCTTTGTTCAGGATTCAGTATTAAATCCCCGTAAAGTGATAATCATGATTCAGGTATTATATTCAGTCAGGGGTTATAGTTCCAAGTCTGAAAACAGTGTAATGTAATAGATCAGAGTTGTGGTACAGTCTAATAATCAGTATATATTCTGTAGTCAGTATATGAGATGTCAATGTCATGTCGATGTAAGAAGTAATGTCAGCATTAATAGTCAGTATCAGTAACAATAGTATCAGTATCAGTATCCAGTTAATAGTATTAAAGCTACACTACAACTATGCACATACAAGCGGAGCAAAGCAATGTTGAGGGAACAATCAGCGAACAGTGTTCAATCACTAAAGCGTTAGGCAGAGCTATAGGAATGACTCGCTTAAACTGCGAGTCTGAAATCTGGCAGAGTTCTGCCTTAACGAGTTTAGTGAATAAAGCGTTGAGCGCTACACACGCCAACAAGGAGAAGCTAACAGACCTGATGGTCTAACGCGCCCCGAGGGCAGCAATAATAGACCATAAGGTCTAATAAGGCCAGAAGGCCAGTGGGTACCTGCAGAAAATAATGTTAGTACCACCACAATCACATATATTAAATATAATAATTAACAGTCCATAGTACAAGTCTCCAATGCTGTGTCTCCAGTCTCCTCCGCTAGGTTACCACTAAACCAATAAGCGTACATGCTTCGTTAACACCATTGGCTAGCCTACAGAGTGGTTTCCCAGACGACAATCCCGAAGGACCATTCGCCCAAGGGGCTTCTCCAGCAACCTGCACCCCCGTTAATCCAAAATACAAATAATTCCAGAAAATACATTTTAAATTTCAGAAAATTTCAAAAATTTTCTAAAAATAGATGAAAAATCCTAAATACCCAAAAAATTCCTAAAAGTACACATATAATTTTTAAATACACAAAAAATTCCTCAAAATATAGAAGACATTTCTAAAATATCTGAAAATCCTAAAAATACACAAATAAATTTTAAAAATTAGAAGAAAATTCTATAAATGCTCAGGACATGTAATATGCATGCACATGTACAAATATACGTGTACAAGTTTATATGTATGCATATGCGACAAGAAAAGAGTACTCGATTATATCCAGAAAATACCTGATACCCCGTGTAAGTGTGCATGTTTGTGCATGTGGGCACATGTGTGCATGTGGATAGCCAAGGGCTGGCCGTGAGATATAGGAGGGAAGGGGAGAGAGGAAGTGAGTGATAGAGAGAATCTAGAGAGAGAAAGTGAATATTATGTCTTTTGAGGAGAGAGAGAAAGGGATTTTAGAGGTGTGATTGGTGGAGGAGATGGAGGAGCATATGGAGGAGGCCAGGGATGTGGCCAGCCTAAAATAGGATGAGGAAGGAGAGATAAATCTCGAGAGAGATTAGAGAGAGGAGAGAGAAAGTAGTGTTTTAGGGCTTTTTAGGGAGAGGAAAAATAGGAGAAAATTATGGAGGTAGAGAAGAGTGAGGGGAAGCCATCTACAGTAGTCGGCCTAAAAGAAGTAGAGGGAGGAAAGAGACAACCTAGTGAGATATTAAAGAGAGGAGAGAGAAAGTGTGATTTTAGGGGTTTTACAACGGGAAAAATTAGGGGAAAATAGGGGAGACGTATGGAGGTCTAGAGATGATATTAAGGTGTTGTAGACGTAGCCATGGTGATATAGGATTTTGTAAGATTTTTAGAGTGAGAAAATAAGTGCTTTAGAGAGAGAAAGTGAGTTTTTGGCAACTTTTAGAGAGAAGGAGTTGAAAAAATCTAGGAGAGTTATGAAACGTGTTGGCCCAAAGGCCTATCACTCTAGTTTTGATGATAATCAACTCATGTAGTTATAGTACTAATGATCTTGTATTTAATTAGTTTCAGATTTGTGATCAAGATCTCAGTAGGTGTGTAGCTTCAACAAAGGATTTAAAGTCAAGTTTTGGAACTAGCACGGTTTGATTCAAGAGCTTGTGCATCAAGACCACATCAAGTACTCAAGAGGAGTCTATCTCTTTGGATCAAGTTTGGACCAAGTCAAGAAGATGAGAAGACTTCAAGTGAAGCCCTTCAAGATCAAGACTTGAGTCTAGGTTTATTTTTATAAGATTTTGTTTTTAGATAAAATGTAAAGGATAGAATATTTGGTGGATTGCTCAAGTATATCTTACACACACACACTCTTGAATTTATATGTGTTTTCATAAAAGAATTTTTATTTTGAAAAAATACAAAAGAGTTTTCATTTTGGAAAATACCGGTTTGGTTTTTGGTATTCAAAGTTTACATGTCTTTAACCAAAATCATGTTTAGTGCTTATTGTCAAAAATATAGATATTTCATCATGTATGTGTAATGGATCATATCCATACACTCTATGCTTTCAAAGTGTTTAAAATATCTTGCTTTTGTATTTGGAGAAGTTTTGAAAAAACCAATTCTGAAAAAATACAGTTTTTGTTTTTAGCCAAAATTTCTAAGTTACAAAAATAGTTCAAATTGTTTGTAACATATCTTGATTCTACTCAAACATATTTGTATATCAAAGTATAATACTGAAACTATTTTTGTAGATTTTTGGTGATTTTATGGGATTTTGTTTGAGTCAAAATGTCAAGTTTTTCAATCCCAAAACTGACCTGTCTGGCTTCTGTCGGTCGACCGAGCTAGGAGTCGGTCGACCAGGACGGTCGACCGACGTGTTGGCCCAAGGTTACAATCACCCATGATTAGTGTATTTTGATGATTACAAAACATATTAGTTATTTGTACTAACAACATTTGTTGTTTAAGTGTGTTTCAGATTTCTATTCATTCTAGAAGTCTTCTCTCACAAATACAAGGATTTGGACTCAAGTCAACTCCAATTGGGCTCAAGGAACAAGTGTTGAAAATTATATGAAGAAGCCTATTGAAGATCTTGAAGTCCCTAGAATCATTGTAAGAATAGAATGTTAAAGTTTGAGTATATGAAATTTGGCTCTAGGATTTGCACACACACTTGTTTCATATATTTCCTATGTTTTGAAAATGGTTATTTCTAAGTTTTATGCCTTAGTTTATATATACATGTACCAAAAGCTTTATATCTTGAAAATCTTATTTAAAACATGTGTATAAACTATTTTCTGCATAATACTTAGCTATATGTATTTTTAAAATATTTCTCAAAATTTTTCTAACTCAAAACCAGCCCAGTTTTCTGTTTCAGGCAACTCCGGCCGATCGGCCCGGTCGACCGGCGATGTGTCTGGACATGCACTGTTTGTGCATGTCTGTCGGTCGACAGGACCGGTCGACCGACGGAGAGCAAATTGCTCACAGGTTTTTTCGGTCGACCGGACCGGTCGACCGGAAGAAGGAAACTGTGTTTCCTCTTTTGGGACGGTCGACCGGCCCGGTCGACCGAGAGCCAACGGCTCTTTGCAGCTGTGCTTGCGGTCGACCGGACCGGTCGACCGCCAAGCCTGCTGTAGCCTAACGGCTCTTTCCTCTTTGGGCTATTCTGAAAAACTGTTTTTGTTTTCAGCTTTAACAGATTTTTGGAGAGTTGTTAGGGAGCTTTTGCAGGTCAAATTAGGTGTAAAGAAATTGTTTTTAACCTATTTTCTAACCCTATAAATAGAGGAGAAGTCTCTCTTGCATATCACTTTGAAAAATCCTCAAGTTTGTGTTGTTTTCAAAAGAGAAAAGAAAAGAGTTTAAAGCTTTCATTCCAATTCTTTTTGAGCTTGTTTTTCAGTTGTGTTTGATTACTAATATCACTCTACGACTGAAGTTTTTCTCACCACACTTCATAGAGCCAAAAATCCTATACTCATTCTATAGTGAAGTTGTAATAGAAGTGAGAGTGTTTGTAAAAGAGTTTGAGAAAAAGTGTAGTGATCTTGTTATGATCACTTTGTTCTTGTAATCCCTTCCTTGTGGAGCAACCTCTTCGGTAGAGGTCCTTTGTACTCGGTGGAGCTCGGTGCTCGGTCTTCGGTAGACCAAATTGTAAAGGCGTCCTCGGTGGATAGTGGAAACCCTTCACGGAGGTGAAGGCGGGGAGTAGAGCGGTGGCTCGAACCTCGAAACAAATCACTTTGTTTGCGATTGCCTTTGCGTCTAATTCTTACTTTACTTTTCAATAGCTCCTTATTGCTTTCTATTGCATACTTGTGATATTGTTTGAATCTCTTGTGATACTATTTGCTTGCTTGTAATTCTTGCCATATATCATTGTGTTCGCATCATTCTTCATATCATCCATTTCATACTTGTGTGTGCCAATCCCGTACTCATCCAACAAGAGCTTCACATAGCGCCTCAACCCATATCAAGGGGAATCAAGAGGAGTTTAGTCCAGAGCCTCGCAAGGGGAATTCGGCTACACTTGTTGGATTGTGCTAAGTTGAGCCTCACTTGTTTTTAGGTTCCGCATTTAGAGTGTTAAAATTTTAAGATTAGCAATTACACCTATTCACCCCCCCTCTAGGTGTTTTTCAATTGGTATCAGAGCTTGGACTCTAGGATTTGGCTTAACAACCTTAGAGAAGATCCTAATTTGCTAATCATTTCATTCATATTCATATAGTAAAAATGGCCGATGGAATTAAGACCCCTCCTAAATTTGATGGACTTAACTTTCCCATATGGAAAGTTAAGATGACCGTGTTTTTGCAATCTCTAGGTAGCCGAGTTGCAAAAGCCGTGACTAAGTCCTTTAGTGTACCCCCCGGTAACGAATCCACTTGGTCCGAAATAGAGACTAAGGAATTCGATGCCAGTGCCAAAGCTCACTATGCACTTCTACAAGCCCTTAATGATGATGACATTTCTAGGGTTATCCATTGCAAATCCGCATATGAGATTTGGTCACACTTGATAGTCACACATGAGGGGACCTCACAAGTAAAGAAGGCTAAGATTGACCTTCTTCGGTCCCAATATGAAACATTTAGCATGCAAGAAAATGAAACCATAGATGATATGGTTACAAGATTTACCAAGATTACTAATGGACTCTCTTCTTTAGGTGAAGATATCAACAATGATCAAAGAGTAAGGAAGATCATCCGAGCTCTTCCTCCTTCATGGGAAGTTAAAGCAACAACCTTGAAGGAACTCAACGACAATGAAGAGATAGAGCTTATAGGTCTCATTGGGAACCTCAAAACCCATGAGATGAAAGGAAAGCAAGGGAGGATATGGCTCCTTCCAAAAAAAAGACTATCGCCTTCAAGAGTCAAGCTACACACTCCGATGAGGACGATGAAGAAGAAGATGATGAGGAGCTCTCACTCCTTGTTAAGAATGTCCGGAGGATGTACAACAAGGCGAAGTACCAAGGTAGAAGAAGATGGCAAGGAGGCAAAGAAGAAAGAAGGATCACTTGTTTCAATTGCCAAAAGCCCGGACACATTGTTGCGGAGTGTCCGGACAAAGCTAAGCCCTCCACATCAAAGAAGCCCTACAAGAAGAAGGCTATGAAGGCAACTTGGGATTCGGAGACCGAATCCGAGGAAGAAATAGACACCGCCAACATGTGCTTCATGGCTAATGAAGGCACAAGCAAGGTAACCTCTTCCCCTTCCTATGATAATGAGCTTTCTATGGATGAATTAGAAGAGGCTTTTGTTGAGTTGTCACAAAATTATGATTTCTTAAAGAAAAAGTATTTAAAAATGAAAAAGGAAAATGAATCTTTAAGTCATCAAGTTTTTACTCTTACAAAAGAAAAGGATGATTTGGTTTCCACCTTGGCTACTACTAAAAATGATTTTGAAAAATATAAGATTTCTTGCAAAGGTAAGGCCCCACTAATTGATTCTAATGAAGTTTCTATGCTTAAAGAAAGATTAGACTCATTAAGTGTTGTTTTGAAAAATTGTGAGTTTAACAAGAAGAAAATTGAGGCTATGTTTCCTAAGAAACAAGCCCCAAAGAAAAATGCTCATGCTCATGTTCATGTTCATGCTACACAACCTAAACAACATGGCAAAACCCCAAAACATGCTCACACTACACGTACACATCATGCATTCATGTATGGTAGAGTGTTCTCATGTTCACATTGTGGGCGTAAAGGACACTTAGCCAATTTTTGCTATGATAGACTATATGCATCACATCATAATGTTTGGGTTCGAGGGACTAACTTTAAAGGACCCAAGAAAGTTTGGGTACCAAAATCAACAATTGTGTTAAATGATGTAGGTACTTTCCAAAGCCCAACGACGTAGAGGATTGTGGTATCTTAATAGCGGTTGCTCAAGGCACATGACTTGGGACATCAACAACTTTGCAACCCTATCAAGATATCATGAAGGTGGCACCGTCACCTTCGGAGATGACGCCAAGGGTAAAATCATCGGTATTGGTAATGTAAAACTTGGCACCTCTCCTTTAATTGAAAATGTAGTTTTAGTTGATGGCCTCAAGCATAATCTCTTGAGTGTTAGTCAACTTTGTGATAAAGGTTTTGATGTTGTTTTTGATAATGTTGCTTGTAAAGTAATTGATAGAACTTCTAATGTTTGTGTATTTTTCGGTTTTCGTGAAAGTAATGTTTATTTGATTGATATGTTAAATATGTCTTGTAATATTACTTGTTTGAAAGCCCTCGATGATGACTCTTGGTTGTGGCATAGGAGATTAGGCCATATTTCTTTTGATCACATTTCTAGGTTAAACACAAAGGAAATGGTGAAAGGTATTCCTTACTTGAATTTTGAAAAGGACCGAGTTTGTGACGCATGTCAATTTGGGAAACAAACTAAGTCTTCTTTCAAGTCAATTAAGGATATCATGACATCACGTCCTTTGGAGTTAATCCATATGGATCTTTTTTGGCCCTACACAAACCAAAAGTCTAAGTGGGAATAGATTTGCTTATGTTTTGGTTGATGATTTTTCAAGGTTTACTTGGGTTTTCTTTCTTGAACATAAAAATCAAGCATTTTCGTATTTCCAAACTTTTAAGAAAAGAGTTGAAAAAGAAAAGGATGTTTCGATTTTGAGAATAAGAAGTGATAGAGGAGGTGAATTCATTAACCAACCCTTTACCACTTTTGTGATGAACATGGAATAAAGCATGAACTTTCTTGTCCTAGAACTCCACAACAAAATGGAGTAGTTGAACGGAAAAATAGAACATTACAAGAGATGGCTAGGACAATGCTTAGTGAATACGGTCTACCACATTATTTGTGGGCCGAGGCCGTTAATACATCATGCTATATATCAAATCGTGTTTTCTTATGTAAAAATACTACTAAAACTTCTTTTGAAATGTATTTTTCTAGAAAACCAAATGTTTCTTATTTCAAAGTTTTTGGATGCAAATGTTTTGTTTTAAATACAAAAGATAATTTAGGAAAGTTTGATGCTAGATCTTATGAGGCTATTTTTGTAGGTTACTCAAACACTAGTAAGGCTTATAGAGTTTTCATTAGATCATCATTGACTATTGAAGAGTCTATTCATGTTAAGTTTGAGGAATCTAACAAGTTTGTTAAGAATGTTGTAGAAATAGATGCATTGGATGAAGGTTTGGATAAAGTGACCTTGGAGGATGCTTCTACTATGGGAGACAAACCAAAGGATGATGAAGGAAGCGAAGCTAAGGTGGAAGAGGCACAAGGAAATGAAAATCAAACACATGAGGTGGAGCCTACTCAACCACTACCAAAGGATTGGAGATACAATCCACATCATCCCAAGGACCTCGTCATAGGTGAAGTATCAAAAGGGGTAACTACTCGCTCTAGACTTCATGACTATTGTGGTAACTATGCATTCATTTCTCATATTGAACCCAAAAATGTCCTCGAAGCCGAGGCCGATTCATATTGGTTGCTAGCCATGCAAGAGGAGCTCAATCAATTTGAGCGCAACCAAGTTTGGCACCTTGTTCCTAGGCCCCACGATAGACCAACAATTGGTACTAAGTGGATCTTTAAGAACAAGTTGGATGAATCGGGTAATGTAGTTAGAAACAAGGCTAGGTTAGTTGCCCAAGGTTACACTCAAATCGAAGGGATCGATTTTGAAGAAACCTTTGCACCCGTAGCACGGCTTGAAGCCATACGGATGACACTAGCATTTGCCTCATATAAAGATTTCAAATTATTTCAAATGGATGTTAAAAGTGCTTTTCTAAATGGATTTATTGAAGAGGAGGTGTATGTTGAACAACCCCCCGGTTTTGTTAATCCTACACATCCGGATTTTGTTTTTAAATTAGATAAAGCTCTTTATGGTTTAAAACAAGCCCCTAGGGCTTGGTATGAAAGACTTTCTTCATTTTTGATTTCAAATAGTTTTAAGAAAGGTAAAATTGACACAACTTTGTTTACAAAACATGTAGAAAAGGATATTCTTATTGTGCAAATTTATGTGGATGATATTATTTTTGGTTCTACTAATGAATCTCTTTGCAAAGCTTTTGAGTCATGCATGAAGGATGAATTTGAAATGTCTATGATGGGGGAACTCAACTATTTCCTTGGACTCCAAATCAAGCAAAAGAAGGATGGGATCTTCATCAATCAAGCCAAGTACACAAAGGAACTAATCAAAAGGTTTGGGCTTGAAGGATCGAAAGTAAGCAAAACTCCCATGGCAACAACTACAAAGCTTGACAAGGATGAACAAGGTAAAAGTGTAGACATTAAATTATATCGTAGCATGATTGGTAGCTTGCTTTATTTGACGGCTAGTAGGCCGGATATCATGTTTTCCGTTTGTCTTTGTGCACGTTTTCAATCTTGTCCTAAAGAGTCTCACATAATTGCGGTTAAACGCATAATTAGATACCTTAAGGGCACTATTGAAATGGGTTTGTGGTATCCTAAAACCGGATTATTTGAAATGAAGAGTTTTTCGGATGCCGACTATGCGGGTTGTAGGGTAGATAGGAAGAGCACAAGTGGAACATGTCAATTCTTGGGTAATTGTCTTGTATCTTGGTCTTCCAAAAAGCAAAATTCGGTAGCCCTATCAACCGCCGAGGCGGAGTATGTTGCAGCCGGAGCTTGTTGTGCACAAGTTTTTTGGATGAAACATACTCTCCTCGACTATGATTTACACTTTGATCATGTTAAAATATTTTGTGATAATACTAGTACAAAGAATGCAAATCAACATAGTAAAACCAAACACATTGACATTAGGTATCACTTTCTTAGAGATCATTATGAGAAAGGTGATATTGATATTGATTATGTTTCTACTGATTTTCAACTTGCCGATATTTTTACTAAACCTCTAGATTATGCTAGATTTTCTTTTATTTGTGGTGAGTTGAATGTTTGCATGATAGATTCTTAAAAATATTTCTATTTTGGTGTTTTGTTTTGATTTTAACCCTTTTTGATGTATGACAAAAAGGGGGAGAATAAGTTTGTTGATTTACAAGTTTAAGTTTGATACTATTTGAGTTCATTTCATGGAGAAAAATATATAAGTTTAATTAAAGTGTTTCTTGAAAAAGAAATAAGTTTGCTTATAGTTTGAGTTTAGTTTATTTACTATAAGTTTAAAGAGAAAAAGTATAAGTTTAATTGGTATTAAGTTTGATTTCAAATGGTATTTAAGCTTTTGACAAAAATATTGGGTTTTCAATGCTTCATGTATCTCACTAATAGTTATTTTTTTTACATAGCATTGTTTGAGGGGGAGCTTTCCAAGCTCTTCTTCCTTTATTTGTTTAAATAACTTATATGTTTTGTCATCATCAAAAAGGGGAGATTGTTGGCCCAAGGTTACAATCACCCATGATTAGTGTATTTTGATGATTACAAAACATATTAGTTATTTGTACTAACAACATTTGTTGTTTAAGTGTGTTTCAGATTTCTATTCATTCTAGAAGTCTTCTCTCACAAATACAAGGATTTGGACTCAAGTCAACTCTAATTGGGCTCAAGGAATAAGTGTTGAAAATTATATGAAGAAGCCTATTGAAGATCTTGAAGTCCCTAGAATCATTGTAAGAATAGAATGTTAAAGTTTGAGTATATGAAATTTGGCTCTAGGATTTGCACACACACTTGTTTCATATATTTCCTATGTTTTGAAAATGGTTATTTCTAAGTTTTATGCCTTAGTTTATATATACATGTACCAAAAGCTTTATATCTTGAAAATCTTGTTTAAAACATGTGTATAAACTATTTTCTGCATAATACTTAGCTATATGTATTTTTAAAATATTTCTCAAAATTTTTCTAACTCAAAACCAGCCCAGTTTTCTGTTTCAGGCAACTCCGGTCGACCGGCCCGGTCGACCGGCGATGTGTCTGGACATGCACTGTTTGTGCATGTCTGTCGGTCGACCGGACCGGTCGACCGACGGAGAGCAAATTGCTCACAGGTTTTTTCGGTCGACCGGACCGGTCGACCGGAAGAAGGAAACTGTGTTTCCTCTTTTGGGACGGTCGACCGGCCCGGTCGACCGAGAGCCAACGGCTCTTTGCAGCTATGCTTGCGGTCGACCGGACCGGTCGACCGCCAAGCCTGCTGTAGCCTAACGGCTCTTTCCTCTTTGGGCTATTCTGAAAAACTGTTTTTGTTTTCAGCTTTAACAGATTTTTGGAGAGTTGTTGGGGAGCTTTTGCAGGTCAAATTAGGTGTAAAGAAATTGTTTTTAACCTATTTCTAACCCTATAAATAGAGGAGAAGTCTCTCTTGCATATCACTTTGAAAAATCCTCAAGTTTGTGTTGTTTTCAAAAGAGAAAAGAAAAGAGTTTAAAGCTTTCATTCCAATTCTTTTTGAGCTTGTTTTTCAGTTGTGTTTGATTACTAATATCACTCTACAACTGAAGTTTTTCTCACCACACTTCATAGAGCCAAAAATCCTATACTCATTCTATAGTGAAGTTGTAATAGAAGTGAGAGTGTTTGTAAAAGAGTTTGAGAAAAAGTGTAGTGATCTTGTTGTGATCACTTTGTTCTTGTAATCCCTTCCTTGTGGAGCAACCTCTTCGGTAGAGGTCCTTTGTACTCGGTGGAGCTCGGTGCTCGGTCTTCGGTAGACCAAATTGTAAAGGCGTCCTCGGTGGATAGTGGAAACCCTTCACGGAGGTGAAGGCGGGGAGTAGAATGTGGCTCGAACCTCGAAACAAATCACTTTGTTTGCGATTGCCTTTGCGTCTAATTCTTACTTTACTTTTCAATAGCTCCTTATTGCTTTCTATTGCATACTTGTGATATTGTTTGAATCTCTTGTGATACTATTTGCTTGCTTGTAATTCTTGCCATATATCATTGTGTTCGCATCATTCTTCATATCATCCATTTCATACTTGTGTGTGCCAATCCCGTACTCATCCAACAAGAGCTTCACATAGCGCCTCAACCCATATCAAGGGGAATCAAGAGGAGTTTAGTCCAGAGCCTCGCAAGGGGAATTCGGCTACACTTGTTGGATTGTGCTAAGCTGAGCCTCACTTGTTTTTAGGTTCCGCATTTAGAGTGTTAAAATTTTAAGATTAGCAATTACACCTATTCACCCCCCCTCTAGGTGTTTTTCACGACGTGCACAGAACGTGCACGCCAGATCTGCTAGAGGGCCGGTCGACCGACCAAGTCGACCGCCAGAGAGCTTCTGCTCTCTGGAAAGCCCCGGTCGACCGGCAGAGAGCTCTGCTCTCTGTTCCAGGAAGCGGTCGACCGAGCCGGTCGACCGAGGCTCCAACGGTCAGAAATCTGACCGTTGGCGGTCGACCGGGCTGGTCGACCGTCAGCCGCCAGGGCTGAAAAATGCCCCAACAGCTAGTTTTTTCTAGCCCTATATAAAGAGGGGTTTTGGGGATGTTTTCCATAAGATTTTCAAGTGGGTTTTGAGCCAGTTTTTCCAACTCTATTAGGTGTTTACCTCCACTTGTTTAAGAGCCAAAATTGCCATATCAAAAGGAGAGATTTTCAAGAGTGTTTTGAAAAGAGATTTTCTTGTGTTTTCCTCCACCATTTCAATCTTAGTTTTCTCACACAACACTTGAGCTATCCATTGCTATATCTACCTATAGGGATATTTGTTGTGAGAGGATTTTAGGTGATCAAAGAGTTGTGATCACCAAAGTTCTACTTTGTACTTTGAGGAGGCGGACTTGCGGGTTCGCGGTGTTTCGAGTTCGTGTGTGAACTCTTTGTTTGAGGTGCGGCCTCGGCAAGCTAGTGGGCTTGCGGTGTGTTCTTGCGGGAACGAGTGAAGGGACTAGAGAGTCCAAAGAGCTTGTAGGTGTTGTGGCACCAAGTGATCCGGTGGGATCATTTTTAGTGGAAATCCTTCACAGTGTTGAAGGCAGGGACGTAGAGCAAGTGTGCTCAAACCTCGAAACAAATCTCTCGTGTTTGCGATTGCTCTTTCTCTATCTCTTACTTGTTTATATCTTGCATGCTTATATTGCTTTCATCTTTATATGTTTGATATATTGATTGAGGCTAAACCTGCACACAAAATACGGAATTATAGAACTTAAATAAAGATGTGCAAGTGCTCAATTCTTCCGCTATAGCAAGTGGCTATGCGGGTCATGATCCACAAGGAGGGTTTTGCGATAGAAACGTTTACGTTCTTTATTGAAATCTTAATGCAAACAAAACGAAGATTCTTCTTTGTTTCTAAAAAGAAAGAGAAAAAGAGTTATGTTAGAAGAAAATGAGAGATGAAGAAGGTGGAAAGAAAAAACTATTTACAAAGAAGGGGAAAGAAAGCAACTATGTACAAATGAGTCGAAAAGAAAGAGTTGGAAGAAGTGGTGATCTATACTAAAGAAGTAAAAGAAAAGAAAGAAAGGAGAGTGAAGAAATACTTACCTAGTTTGATTGATGACTTACTTAGAAACCTGTGCATGTTCTACCTTTGTTTAGGAGGCGTTCAACGCATAGATCATAAGCCCGAGCTCAGTCCCCGTTCGCATTATATCATCAAGTCTAGCACAAGCATGAAGTGATACGTCTTGAGGAGGAGAACGTCTTCATGAAGTATCGTTGGCACTCACATAACATCGTTGTACTTGTGCTTTGGAATTCACTTGTAAACTCAACAAAAAACATACGAGGTAAAGTAGAAGAGGAAGACAAAAACAAAAGAAAATGAAAGTAAAGAAGAATACAAAAGATTACCTTTTATTGCTTGAAACGATGGAAGAAAGGAGGAGGGTACATCGGTGTCACTCTCAACATATGCCTCTCTCTCTTACTTACATGAATCATCATCTAACCTAAGCTTACATACACATTACATAAAAAGAAAAGAAAAACCTAAACTACAAATGAAAACTAGTCTAAATCCTAACTCTGCATGGTCGTCCAATTTTCAGCGCAAGTACAGGCCTTTTATAGGCAAAAACCCAATCTATAGGATCCCGGGGAGGTTGGGGGGAGCAAACGCTCCCCCTAACTCCCCAACAAAGCCGCAGAAACGCGGCTTGTGCCGCGTTTCCGCGGCCAGGGTGTGGCCAGGTGGCCACACCCTGTTGGTGAGTCTCCCCGATTTCTCCCTCTAACTTTATTTGGAGTTGGTTTTACAGTTTGGCTCTGAGATTTTGAAGAAATGGTCGTTGATCTTTGCTTCAACTGATCGATTCTGAGAGGATTCTTCTCAACCGGTTTTCAACCTCTTGATTTTGCCCTGATTCAGTGAGTGCGAATTAATTCTGATTTAATTCAGAATTTTGGTAGGCTTTGGGCTCATTTCTCTTAATCTCCTTAAAGATTGGGCCTGCAAATAAATCAAACAATTAATTAAGACAATGCAGGCTTTTATTCTATAATAAGTATGGACATATGATATTAAATATGCAACATTAGCAACCAATCACACCCCATACCTATCTTTTGCTCGTCCTCGAGCAAAACAACTAAACTATACTAAGGATTATTAGACCACTTTCGTAGGTCACGCGATTGCACTGAGCATGTGCAACAAGCCGTTAAACCTCTAGGTTTCCCCTAGAGGACGAGTTTTGTCTCGTGAGTTTTCAGCGGATTGCACTCACAAAATCCATAAAGAAAGGGAAATAAAGAGTTAGTATTTTCGAAAAGCATTTTGAAAGAGAAAAATATTTGAAATATAAATGTAAGATCTAAGCAATCTATAAGTTATAGGAAGACTGAATTTTTCATTCCTAAACTTAGTCTTTATTCAAAAATTTATTATCAATCAAGGTAAGGAGTTAAATTGTACTTCTCATCTAGTCTATTACTTTACCCTAAGTCATATGCACCTTGTGATCGTGAAAATTTTGACAAAGGGTTCATTAACTCTAACTCTTATGCCTTATTTATATATATATATATATATATATATATATATATATATATATATATATATATATATATATTTGGTGGTATTATATCTTAGTTTCATTAGGCTTTCTAATCTGTCCATGTAACGAGCCTTTAATCGATGACTCCCAAACCAAACGGTCTTAGGGCACCGGGTGAGAAGACACCCCAAGGACTTAACGACTCGAGCAAATAAGGCCACAAAACTAAGGATTTTATTATGTGAACCACTTTTAGGCGTGAATACTTATGCTTTATTAGGTACAAATACCCAGCTTAATCAGAGGATTCTATATATTTTTTTCTTAAACTTATCTAATCATCTTTCGCATAAATACTAAGGCTTGCTTAGGCCAAAGCACCTAGCTAATCAATAATTAGATTTGTTTATCTTTTTTTTTACTTTTTTTTCAAACTTATCTAATTATCTTTCGCATAAATACTTAGGCTTGCTTAGGCCAAAGCACCTAGCTAATCAATAATTAGATTTGTTTATTATTATTATTATTTTTATATATATATTTTTATAAGGCATAAGAATCTTTGTTTTTGAACCCTAAGTGTGTAAATGTATGAAGTGTGCATATTTCATCAAGGTAAAGATCAAGACTAAATTACTTTGACAAATTTTCTTCCAACCCTAAAAATCAAACAAATAATCATATTTTGACCAAGTATAAGAAATCCGAATTTAGATTTTCCTATTCCTTAAAATTAACTTAATTTCTTACAAAAAATATGTCAAAATATTGTTTCCATTTTCAAAAAGTTTTTTTAAAAGTAAAGAAAAATGTTAATTTTTTTTTTAAACAAAAAGAAAAGTTATGTTAGACCCTCCCCCACACCTATCTCATGCATTGTCCTCAATGTATGAATTAATGCATAGATGCATGAAAAGACGAAAGGGAAGGAAAATGTTACCTTATGGTGGTGGTTCCGATGGTGGTCTGATTGGTCCTCGAAATGCGGCCCAATCGACTTTTCTTTGGGTTCGGAGGAACCCACCAATAATTTCTCTAATATAACCCATTAAAAAGATGTATCCATAAAGGATCTTTATTAAATATTTAACCCCATCTAATTTCCATATTCCATAACTAATTTCGGAGTCAAATTTGTCAACCACCTCGTCCCAGAATGGAGTATGAAATGATAGAACGGTTGACTTGGACTCAGGAAGGACAGGAACTAATACCGACTCAGGAAGGTAACTTAAGTCAAGTAAAGGTTCAGGAGTCAAAATTGGTTCAAGAAGCGGGTCCAAGTTAAGAAGTTGAAACTCAAGTCCACATGTATTTTCTAACAATGGGATGTGACCTAATATGGGTGATTCCAGTTTAGGAAAGATAGGTGGAGGAATCAAAACTAACTCTAAAATATTACTCAAGTTTGGTAACAAAACAGGAGTCGATATTGATTCAGAAAGTTGAACTGGATCACAGATTTGAGAATCTAGGTCACATATCTCATTGAGTTCAATATCAAAAAATTGAGAACTTGCCAATTTGTCAATAGGATTTTCAAAATTGTATAATTGGTCAAGTTCAATATGATCCTCAAAGATGGGGGATTCAATTTCATGATGAATAGGCATAGGATCCAACGTTGACTCGGGAAAAGATCAAAATCAGGTGAAGATACCGGAGTCATAACCGAATCAGGAAGTAGAATTGAATCACTCAGTTGGGGTTCAGGATCATATTCATTTTCAAGTTCTATTTCAGGAAAAGGATAACTTGCTAAACTGTCAATATCTTTTTCAAAATTTGGAGTTTGGGCAAGTTCAAATGGTTATTCTGAAATGGAATCTTGATTTCCAAAACTACAGGACTCTTCGGCTCTAACAGAATGGTTAGTGACATCAGAACTGGTCCAACGGTGAGAATGTAGAGATTCGACCATCATATCTATGTCACGATTACGAGTGTTTTGAGCCTGAGTCATGGCTTCAAGCATCTTTTCATAGTTGATAGGTTCATTGTTTTGATGAAAGATGAAGAATTGTCTTGGAAGTGGTAATGAAATTGTGAGTCCATCAGATTTTGGGATTTGTGTTTGGACTCACGCATACTCATTTCCAAAATTGATGGTTTCCTATTTTGGACGGGTAGAACTGAGTATGAATCTTGAAAATATTGTGGACTAGGTGGAGAAGGAGGACAAGTTGGTTGATAATTATGCTCGGGGAGGTGAATCCCCACTGACTCTGTGAAGAGTTGAAATCGTTATGGAAATTATAGTCATACGATGGGGGACATGGGTTATATTGATTCGGATAAGACCAATCCGGCACACTAGGTTGGTTAAAGTCATGATATGCCGGGTTGGTAATATCTGAAAATGAACTCGGCGTGTGATATGGATTATTATTGAAGTTGAAAAAATTGTTATTATAGGCCATATCACACAATGGAATACAAACAAAAAGAAAGAAAAATAAACAAATAAACAAACAAAGAAAAAAAAATTCTAACCTAAGTTAGGGTAGACCTATGACCTAGACGACTCCTAACTGGTTAGACAGTCCACGGGAGGTCCAATGCAGACTTTGACCACAAGCTAATCAGCCAGGTCAGGGCAAGATTGGTGGGAGGTTTTCCGTCAAAGACGTTCCTTAATTAAATAACCACCAACCTTCGGGCTTTCGGCCCTTAATCCCTTTCCTAGACACTAATTTGACAATAGTCAAATTCCAACACCTTTCTCCCTTAGGATAATCTCCTAATTGAGTCCGAGATGTCCCTAGGGCCAACGTCTACTCATTTTAAGTTAGGCTTGGGTTAGTGAGTGCTTGGAATCTGATTTTTGGGCAAAGGAAGGGTGATTAAATCCCCACCTTATCTTGTTAATGGGTGATGCCCTTAAAATCAATTTGTGCAAGTGTACAAGATATGTAAATAAGATGCACTCAAAGTGATGTAAATCAACCAAGAGATGAGTCCTATTCTACATGCAATGCGAACGTACCTTGCTCCAGCACTCTTCAATAGTAAAAAAAATGAATTGAAAAGACACGTGCCTAAAAATGCAAACGTCTAATCAACTTTTAAAATTTTCAACAAACGTTTTACTGTTTACTTATTAGTAGGCTTTTTGTGATAGCATATAAGAAATAAAGAATTGCAGTAGCTCTGTTTTGGCAAAGAAAGCACCCTGCACAAAACCTGTTTAGTAGTCAACTCCTTTTTGCCGCGGATCCGCGGCTTTGCCCGTGAAAACGCGGCAAATCAGAGGGCACTTGGTCTCTGCTTTCTAGAGCAGAGGCCCAAGGCCACTTGTATGTTACTGCAATCTTATGTTCTTGCTTTGCTTGCCCTATAACCTGCAACAGAGAAGAAAGTTCATTTTAGTTCTAAAAAAATTTTCAAAAAAAAAAAATCAGATTTCAATAAAAACGTTACCCTCCCCGGCAACGGCGCCAAAATTTGATTGAGGCTAAACCTGCACACAAAATACGAAATTATAGAACTTAAATAAAGATGTGCAAGTGCTCAATTCTTCCGCTATAGCAAGTGGCTTTGCGGGTCGTGATCACAAGGAGGGTTTTGCGATAGAAGCGTTTACGTTCTTTATTGAAATCTTAATGCAAACAAAACGAAGATTCTTCTTTGTTTCTAAAAAAGAAAAGAGAAAAAGAGTTATGTTAAAGTTAGAAGTGTTGGCCCAAAGGCCTTCCACCCTAGTTTTGATGATGATTAACTCATGTAGTTATGTTTACTAATAATCTTATGTTGTTTAAGTTTCAGATCATTAACCAAGATATTAGTTGGTGATTAGCTTCAACAAGGAGTTTAGAAGCTTTTCATGGTGATTCCAGGGCCAAAGCATCAAGATCATACCTTGCCTAGCCCATGGATGGAGTTTTGGATCGGGTCTACTTGAAGATGAAGATCGTCAAGAAGACTTAGGTATCCATAGTTTAGATAGTGTGTTTTAGATCCATTTGTAAAGCTTAGTATAGTTGATATGCTCAAGTGCACAACACACACGTTTTCATATTTTGGAATTGGTTTTCATGAATGATTGATCAAAATAAGTTTACATGGTTTATATGTATAGTAGATGTATTCTACTTATACATACATGCTTAAATGACTTATACAAACTTATTTTGACTTTCCTATTCATGTTTTAAAAAATCAAGTTTGATAAAAATACAAGTGTTGGTTTTGATAAAATTTTCAAGACTCAAAAATGAATTGATATGATTGATATATGTCTTGAAATTTTTATCACTTGTTTGTGTTTTAATATAAAATGTTAAAACAAGTTTTGTGGATTTTTAGAAGACTTAAAAGATTTTTCAAAATATTTTTAAACTGTTTTTCTGACCCAGATTTCTGTTCAGGCTTCAACCAGTCGACTAGTCAAACTGAACAAGTCGACTTGGGTGAAGTCGGTCGACCGGGCCGGTCGACCGACGTGCACAGATCTGTGCACGTTTGGCAGCTCTGGGACGGTCGACCCGGGCGGTCGACCGGGTCTGAGAGCAGAGCTCTCTGTTTGTTTGGGTCGACCGTACCGGTCGACCGTGGTTGCCCAACGGTCAAATTTCTGACCGTTGGCGGTCGACCGGGCCGGTCGACCGTTAACCTGTCAGGCTGCCACATCAGCCTAACGACTAGTTTTCTGATGGGGCTATAAATACCCCATTTGTTTGAGGTTTTCTCTAAGATTTTTAGAGCTAAAAATTCCTGACTTCTTCAGTGTTTTAAACAAGTTTTGAAAAGAGTTTTTGTGCTAAAAAGATTTCAATCTTTATTGTTATGGGTTTTTGGAAAATCAAAGAGAACTAGGTTTTTGGGAGATTGTATTGGTTTTCATTTTCTATCATTTACAAGAGATTTCCCAAATAGTTTTTCTTTGTTTCTTGTTTCCAAAAACACCTTGATTCCACACTTGAGCTATATCTTCTATCCTAAATCTATTTAGGATCTTTGTTTTATGGAAAAGAGAGAAAAAGAGAAGTGTTTGAGGTTAAGCCTCCAAAGTTGTAAACCCTCCTTATTTGTGCATCCCTCTTTGGTAGAGGTTGATCGGAGTGGTATTGGTTTGGATCCCTCTTCGGTAGAGGTGATTGTTGTTTGGCTACGGGCCTACCCCTCGATTGTGAGGCGGTGTTTGAGAGAGGAGTTCGATACTCCCTTGTTGTAAAAATCCTTCTCGGTGAAGGTTCCCTTGGTGGGAGTCCTCGGTGGACGTTATAGTGGATTGGAAATCCTATACGGTGGTGTAGGCGGGGATGTAGAGCAAGGTGCTCGAACCTCGAAACATATCTTGTTGTTAGCGTTTAATCCACTTGTCTCTCTAACTCTCTCTCTCATTTATTTGTGCAAAGCATCATATTTCATTCTCAACATACATATCATATTTGCTTGTGTATTGCCTTGCATCTTTCATATTGCTCATCCTTATATGCTTGGCTTGATTGTGTGTGTGCCTCACTTATACTTAACACAAGAGCTTCACATAGCACCTCAACCCATTCAAGGGGAATCAAGAGGAGTTAGTCCAGAGCCCTTCACGGGGAATTCGGCTACACTTGTGTGTTGTATTAAGTGTGTTGCAATAATTTGCATTAGCTTCCGCATTTAGCGCATTTAGTTCCTAGATTAGCACTTACACCTATTCACCCCCCCTCTAGGTGCTTTTTCAAGAAGAAAATGAGAGATGAAGAAGGGGAAAGAAAAAACTATTTACAAAGAAGGGGAAAGAAAGCGACTATGTACAAATGAGTCGAAAAGAAAGAGTTGGAAGAAGTGGTGATCTATACTAAAGAAGTAAAAGAAAAGAAAGAAAGGAGAGTGAAGAAATACTTACCTAGTTTGATTGATGACTTACTTGGAAACCTGTGCATGTTCTACCTTTGTTTAGGAGGCGTTCAACGCATAGATCATAAGCCCGAGCTCAGTCCTCGTTCGCATTATATCATCAAGTCTAGCACAAGCATGAAGTGATACGTCTTGAGGAGGAGAACGTCTTCATGAACTATCGTTGGCACTCACATAACATCGTTGTACTTGTGCTTTGGAATTCACTTGTAAACTCAACAAAAAACATACGAGGTAAAGTAGAAGAGGAAGACGAAAAAAAAAGAAAATGAAAGTAAAGAAGAATACAATAAGATTACCTTTTATTGCTTGAAACGATGGAAGAAAGGAGGAGGGTACATCGGTGTCACTCTCAACATATGCCTCTCTCTCTTACTTACATGAATCATCATCTAACCTAAGCTTACATACACATTACATAAAAAGAAAAGAAAAACCTAAACTACAAATGAAAACTAGTCTAAATCCTAACTCTGCATGCTCGTCCAATTTTCAGCGCAAGTACAGGCCTTTTATAGGCAAAAACCCCAATCTATAGGATTCCGGGGAGGTTGAGGGAGCAAATGCTCCCCCTAACTCCCCAATAAAGCCGCGAAAACGCGGCTTGTGCCGCGTTTCCGCGGCCAGGGTGTGGCCAGGTGGCCACACCCTGTTGGTGGGTCTCCCCGGTTTTCTCCCTCTGACTTTATCTGGAGTTGGTTTTGCAGTTTGGCTCCGAGATTTTGAAGAAATGGCCGTTGATCTTTGCTTCAACCGATCGATTCTGAGAGGATTCTTCTCAACCGGTTTTCAACCTCTTGATTTTGCCCTGATTCAGTGAGTGCGAATTAATTCTGATTTAATTCAGAATTTTGGTGGGCTTTGGGCTCATTTCTCTTCATCTCCTTAAAGATTGGGCCTGCAAATAAATCAAACAATTAATTAGGACAATGCAGGCTTTTATTCTATAATAAGTATGGACATATGATATTAAATATGCAATATTAGCAACCAATCATATATATGTGTGCTTAATTGTTATATGCTTGGGGATTGTTTTGCTAACACTTGTATTCAATCAAGAGAGCTAACGTGGCACCTCAACTCTTATTTAGAGGAATCTTGAGGAGTTTGTCCAGAGCCCTTCACGGGGAATCCGGCTATACTCTTGTGTTATACGTGGTGTTTAGTTTAATATGTTTTAATTCCGCACTAATTGACCATTAGATTAGTCATCACCTATTCACCCCCCCCTCTAGGTGACTTACAAAACGTAGTATAGAGGTTGTTGTGGTGGTCGAATGGTTGTAGGAGGTGGTGGTAGGGTTATATGATTTTTAGAGAATTTTTGAAGGGTTTTTGGTGATTTTCTAGAGAGAGAAAGGTGGAAAGTGAGAGGGAGTAGGTCGGATATGGCCATGGGTAGGTGAGAGAGATGATAAGATAAGAGGGAGAGGCTTCTTTGAGAAGCCGCCTTGGCTTCTTGAAGAAACCAAGGAAAGTTCTAGATAAATGGGGAAAAGAAAAGAAAAAGAAAATAAAAAAGAAAACAAGAAGAAATGGAAATGTAAATAGTAATTTTTTAGGGGGTTATGTGTAAATATCCTTTGAGAAATAATAGAAAAATTAAAATGAAGAAAATTGGAAAGAAATGAATTTAAAGAAAAAATAAAAGGAAAAATAGAAGGAGAGTGAAAATATTTAATTAAATAATTATTTAATTAAATAAAAATTGTGAAATTTCTAGAGTAGAATTTAGTGCCAGTGCAGAGTCTCGTGTAAAATTTTCGGGTCAAACGGAAGAAAATATATTTATGAAATGACATGTACAAGTTAAAACATCGAAAACCATAACAGGATATGTATTCTAAAATCAGGGTATTAGACTCTTCCCACCTCGCAAAAATTGCGCCCTCGCAATTTTGTAGGAGGGAGATGTACACAAAAAGGATCAAAGTAACGATCAGAGCAAGATACAATGGTATTGATCAAAAATAGTTAACAGTATTGTGAGATATATTGGAAATAATCAGAAAGATTTATCGACTTGGAATAGAAAAGATCGGGACAATAAGACCTAAGAGATGGATGGACGAAAGATATCAGGAGTCAAAAGAAGATTATACGGAAGGATTGGTAACTTGTACTCAGAATTGAAATGTATAGCTCTGATTCTTACTCCAGGTGCAAATTAATATCACATTAATCTGCTATCTGGTTGTATTGAAGGTAGGAGAGCTCAACCTAAGCTCTGATACCAACCTGTAATGCCCCGCCCCACAGGGTAGGAGACGCTACTGCAACGTATATATGCAAGGCGAAAATATCCTCACATATGTACGCTAAGTATAACAGTACAGTAAGGAATCAGAGTACGAAAGCATAGTGGTAATATACATTCCAACATTATAGTCCAAGTATAGTGTTATCACAACATGTGATCTAATATAACATAAATATTACATCACTGGATTGTACAAAATATGAATTTCAGGAGATTTACATGGTATGATACGGGTAGATGCTCACGAGCAGGAAAGGAATCTTGAAAGCTTGACCAAGGAAATGAATCAGGCGAATCTGCTACTAGGTCTTCAAACCTATGCCAGGTTCTGATCCTGAGACTTACTACGCTTCTACTGCGCACTCCTATCAGTAACAGGGACTTCACTATCGTCCTAACTCCAGAATTTGGACATGTAGGTCCAGGATTGTTAGAATACAACCCAATGAATACATAAGAATGCAAAGTGGCGTGCACAAAACAATACACATGTACAGGAAATAAATGAAATTACGTGAAAACATGTTTATGTATGTATGAAATCATGTTTAAATCATATCAACGGAAGCATATGTAATTCATTAACTGTATATGTATAATGTAAATCTATGCAAAACCAATTGTATAAACTCAATCTCTGGATCCATGAGATTAGTATGTCGAGGGGATAATCCAAACAAGGAAACCCTCATTTATAAACCATATACCTCACTTCACCATCAACTGGACGTATGCAATCAGAATTGCTGAATAGTAAGTATGTCGGTAATCTGTGATCTGTAGTCCAGTTTTCTATCAATAGTGTTCCAGTTTCAGGAGTATCATTTATGTTTGGAATTGTTGTACAGGTAATTGTCAGGATAACTTTATTCTATAACAATAATAATAATCAGTATCAATTGTTATTATAATCATTCCTCTTCAGTTTCCCATACCACTAGCAGCTCATATTAGAGTCTGTACTTCTAGCAGAGCATATCCAGATTCTGATATACAGATACCATTGTCCGAACATGGGAGTGACCGAATAACATCCACTCCTGACATTATTATTATCAGATAATTAAGCTATGTTAGGTGTCATGTAAAGTACAGTATTATATATTATACAATAATGAATATTAGTATCGCATGGCATGGCATTTTAATCGTCTCCCTACCAGTATCTCACACTACCAGAGTCCATACTCCAATAGAAGTCACTCAGATCTGATATGTGAGTATCAGTACCTGAATGAAGGAGAAACCATATATCATACGTTTCAAATATCAATATTGTTGGGTTGTTACATTCTTATTGTTCATTCGATTCATATGTCTCGGTATGTGCTTCCAAGACACATACATCCACATATGAATAAGACGAATTAGTTTGAAAACTGACGGGGATCAACTGTATTAGGTTCATAATGAGCCCCGAGCATACCCAAGACAATGGCCTCAGGACATCTGGGTTTGGTTCCCAGAACCGGCCGTTAAGCCGTAACATTAACAGGAATGGATCAGGCCAGGGGTTCCAGTTCACCCCAACCGTTCCCCTGTGGCCTCAGGTGGATCCGGAGCAGTAGTTGCAACATCAAAACATTATGAAGCAGTACATATTGAAATCATCAGTTCCCCCCGATCCTAATGTATGTTAAGTAATTTATTATTACAATTTGTCTAGTGTACAGTATAATCATGATAACTATTTACAGGGATCAATCAGGATCACAGTATCAGGAAGATGTAGGATTCTGGAAGTGACCCCCGTGAATTCAAGAGGTGGCCCCCACCACAGAGACGTGTGACATGGCACTTTGTTCCGCATGGCACTTAGCTCCACACATCATATCAGTAACAAGAATATCAGGAGAATATCTTTTTGTCTAGGATTCAGTATTAAATCCCCGTTAAACGATGATCATGATTCAGATATTATATTTAGTCAGGAGTTACAGTGCCAAGTTTGGAAACAGTGTAATGTAATAAATCATGAGTTGTGGTACTGTCTAGTAATCAGTATATGTTCTGTAGTCAGTATATATTCAATGTCAATGTCATGCCGATGTTTGGTGTAATGTCAGTATTAGCAGTCAGTACCAGTAATCGACATTATTATCCACTCAATAGTATTAAAGCAGCACTATAGCAATGCACAGACAAGCAGAGCAAAGCAGTGCACAATCAGCGAACAGTATTTAATCACTAAAGCGCTAGGCGGAGCTACATGAATGACTTGGCTTAAACTGCGAGTCGAAAATCCGACAGAGTTCCGCTTTAGCGAGTTTAGTGAATAAAGTTGAGCGCTAAATATGCCAACTAGGAAGCTAGCAGACCTAACGGTCTAACGCGCCCTGAGGGCTGTAATAATAAACCATAAGGTCTAATGGGGGCAAGAAGGCCTAGTGGATACCTGCAGAAAATACTGCTAGTACCACACACAATCACATATATTAAATATAATAATTAACAGTCCACAGTACAAGTCCCAATGCTGTGTAGCCGGTCCACTCCGCTAGGCTACCTCTAAACCCATAAGGGTATAGGCTTCGTTAATACCATTGGATAGCCTATAGAGTGGTCTCCCAGATGACAATCCCGAAGGACCATTCGTCCAAGAGGGCTTCTCCTGCAACCCGCACCCCCGTTAATCTGAAATACAAAAAATTTTAGAAAATACATTTTAAATTCCAAAAAATTTCAAAATAGATGAAAAATTCTAAATACCCAGAAAATTCCTAATAGTACACAGATAATTTTTAAATACAAAAAAAAAATCTAAGAATATACACAAAATTCCTCAAAATATATATGACATTTCTAAAATATAGGAAAATCCTAAAGTTCACAGATAAATTTTAAAATTTACAGGAAAATTCTATAAATGCTCAGAACACTTAAAATGCATGCACATGTACAAATATTGGTGTACAAGTGTATATGTGCGCATATGCAACAGAGAAGAGTACTCGCCTATATCGAAAAAATACCCAATACCACGTGCCCGTGTGCATGTGTGTGCACGTGAGCAGCCAAGGGTCTAGCCTTGATATAGGAGGGAACAGGAGAGAGAAAGTGAGTGATAGAAAGAATCTAGAGAGAGAAAGTGAATATTATGTATTTAAGGAGAGAAAAGGGATTTTGGTGGTGTGATTGGTGAAGGAGATGGAGGTGCATGTGGAGGTGGCCAGCCTGAAATAGGATGAGGTTGGAGAGAGAAATCTAGAGAGAGGTTAGAGTGAGGAGAGAGAAAGTAGTGTTTTAGGGCTTTTTTGAGAGAGAAAAATAGAAGAAAATTATGGGAGATAAAGGAAAGTAAGGGGGAGCCATATACAGTAGCTAGCCTAGAGGAAGTTAAGGGAAGAGAGAGATAACCTAGAGAGATACTAGAGAGAGGAGAGAGAAAGTGTGATTTTGAGAGTTTTAGAGAGAGAAAAAATTAGAGGAGATATATGGAGGTCAAGAAATGATATTAGGGTGTTGTAGAAGTAGTCATGGTATATAAGATTTTTGTAGGATTTTTAGAGTGAGAAAATAAGTGTTTTAGAGAGAGAAAGTTAGTTTTTGGCCACTTTTAGAGAGAGAACGAGTTGGAGAAATTTTGGGGGAGCTAAAAATGAAGTATAGAGGTTATAGTGGTGGTAGAATGATTGTAGAAGGTGGCGGTAGTGTTATATGAATTTTAGAGGATTTTTGAGGGGTTTTTGGTGATTTTCTAGAGAGAGAAAGGTGGAGGGTGAGAG